>JASCQY010000031.1:11111985-11122761 GCA_030264315.1 Sardinella tawilis
TCTGAGGCTGCCAAGTGCTGTCGATAGGTATCAGAACGACAGCAGTAGCTACAACGTAGACCGAATTTGCGCACTGGCCACTATCGCTAACTGATTAGGGCATGTCTGTTTAATTTCCATATGCCCTAATCTGTTAGCGGTAGCAGGCAGTTCGCGAATTCGGTCTACGTTGTACCTACTGCTGTCAGTACGATAGCATTCGGCAGCCTCAGACAACAGGGCTTCGGTTTGATTCACTCCGGATGACTCCTTTAAATCAAATCTCAAAGAAGGAGATAGGTCTTGTCCGGACAGGCCCAGCTACATTAAATGGCATTCCATTTGTCTGATGCACAAGTTATTTGGCTATTATGGTCCCTGGAGATCAGCGTTTGAAAATGTAGATCTGTAACTGCCGAAGACCATGAAGGGATACTAAGATCATCTGTTGAAGGATCAGTCTGGAGATAGTTAGAGATGTTTGTTATTAATATGGGATGTCATATGATATTTAGTAGCCAGTCAAATGACACTCCTCCCTTCCATGTTCCTGAAGCACGGTGTTGATTGGCTAGGATTATTTACGACTTAGTCCAGGCTGTTATGTTTCCCACCGTAAGAGTCAGGGCTGCGTGCAAATATAAATAATGGATTTTTTTTTTGTGTGTGACTACACATGCACAGTTGGAAGACCGCAAGGAGGAATTCATTGAATTTGACAAAAGACAAAATGTGTGTGCGTTTAGAATCACCCAGTGTACCTTTAATGTTCTGGGCCAATATGTCTGAAGGGCAAGATGAAGATGAGCAAGTGCTGATCAAAAACACATGAATCCCATCAGTTTGTGTACAGAGCTCTCTTTATTCGCACAAGATAAAGCATCTTTTGTTCAGATTGTAGTTAGCACCATGGAATGCGAGGGCATATATATAGCTCTGTTCCCAGCTCAGCTTTTAGCCTGGATTCCTTTACAGACTCAGCCTGCTTGTCAAGACATTCTAGAGGACATTATTGTTGTGAAACTTGGGGCTATAGGTTTCATTCTGGGCAGCCATACAGTAGTAGCCTACAGTATCTGTAAATGTTTCTGTAAAACCTCATACATTTTATATTGATTTGATCCACCAACTGCCCATGGTGTTTTTTTTTCTTCTCCCTTGTACCAAAGATTCTTCTCCTTCTAAACTCTCTGCTTGTACTCAGTGACTTTGCCTTAGCATGTGTAATGTGTAGTGATTTAGTTGTGGTCACACTTTCGCCTGGTCAGCCATTTGTGCTCCAACTGTGGATCCTGAGGTGCTCCATATGGTTCTGGGTAGATCCTGCCTCCAAAGAGCCACCAGACTCTCAGAAATAAAAGTGTTTAAAGGTGGGAAATTCAACAGCTCAGAGGTTGGTCTTGACAAATGCCAAGCCAACATGTTGGGCGGAACTGTCAGTCCTCATGGCGTGCCTAACTGTCTAAACAAATGCAAATTTGAATTTGGTAATGTGTTAAAACGACAAAATGTGTTAGTTGCTGGTTTAGGTGAGAAAGGCGTAATCTTTTGTTGCTGGCGCGGGCAAAGGCCACTCGGAGGGGTTACGTAACGCTGAAAATGGAAAACATCAGCATCAGTCGGGTAATTTTTATGTTTGTAATAGGCTTCTCTATTGCATTTGTTCAAGCAAAACAGCTTGATGTAAGAGCCAATCACAGTGGGTCGTGGAAGTGGTTGCTTTCTCCCAAGTCTCTTGCTGTGATGATTGCATAAACACTGTTTGTAATAACCCAATTCCTCTTGTATTACCAGCATCCAACTGAATCATCAAACATATAAGCAATTGGATAACCAATTATGTTTTACTGGGTGTTACATCATTGTTGACTCTGAGCAGCCCAGTTTGAAAACAATTAGTCCCCGTAGCCCAGGCACACCCAGCTTCCTGGTGTGTGCTCCCATAATAAAAACGCCAACTGAATCGGCCATATCCTTTTAAACGTAAACACATGAGCTTGCTGATGTATTACTGAGCACATGCCCAGTTGGGCCTATTAGAAGAGGGACTTGGGGACAAAAGTCATTATTTGTCATTTTGCATTAACCGCAGATTTCATTTTCTTTTAAAAGCTTTGGACTAATATTATGGTATTGCAAGGTAGTACGTAATCACTTGAATTGCCACCAAACGCTGCAGGCTCTTGTCATGCCTTGGCCTGTGGACAATGAGCCTGCCTGTGTAAATCATGTGTTTACATTCCTGTGTGTCTCAGCCAGCTGGGTAGTGTTCTTTACAGGCTATCAATCGCTCCCACAGAGAGGGCCTGATAAACAACTCCACATTGGAAAGGACCTCGCCATTTCTCTCTTTTGTTGTCGTCGTTAATGAAGTTAGCGAATCCAGATCTGTGTATGTCCCCCTATTCTTTGTTCTGGGCTGGCTGTGGAGCTCTGGTCGTCGACTCGTCTGCTCGTCGGCCCCAGCGGACTGTGGCACATGGCACAGGGTGACAGCGCCAGAGGGTGGGCATCGGAGAAGGCACACACTGAGAACGCTTCCTCAAAAAGGAAATCAAAGTTAGAGGAATATAAAGCGAGGGGTTTCCTGCCAGCTGCTTTGTGTTGTGTACAGGAATACCCCTCTTCCTCTCGCTCTGCTGATACAACAGTCATCACACTTCCCTTTTGCGGGGACCAAAGCGAGCGGCCTCTTCCAGGAGAGGCCCATTGTGTCCGCCATCAAAGGCACACGCAGGGAGGAAGCATGACATATAGGAGAGGAGAATGTTGATTCTGAGGGGTGCTCTGTCATTTGAGCCATGTGGGGAAAGAAGCGTGTTTGGAGGAGAGGGGAAAGTCACTGTTTTATGTAAAAACAAACAGAAAATGTGAAAGCCTGCATATTTAGCATTTTTTTTTTTTTTTAAACGTTCGTCACCTATGCGAGACTGAAATGAACGGTTAACAAGCCAGCATTTGTTCTGGGAGAGATCCGACATTGATATTTAACTTGGACTGCTCTGGGACAGTGAACGGTTATTCTCTGAGGTCCTGATATTTTATCCCACAGCCTGTTTAGGGCAGCCATCCACTAAACCCCAGGCATTCTGGTCATAAACCTTTCTCCTCTCATAGAAGGTTTCCTATAAATTAAAACGGCTTTTTGACCGGGAAGCCTCTAAGTGGAGAGATTATTGCGTGCAGAAGTTAATGAAAGAAAACAAGCCTCTGTGTTTGGTTCCATGTCCACTGAAAACATTACTTAATCAAGAGATCAGAGGGAAAGTTGGTCATTCTGATTAGTGGATTATTTGTCTTAATGCGTAAGACTAAGAAATTAGGGGAAATTACAGTACCGGAATCCCCCCAATATTGAGAACTTTATTCAGTGCTGGTGTCCAAAGACTTGTTGGTCTATAGAATAGAGAGTCTTTCGAATCAGTCTATTCTTTTCTGATGGATGCTATCTTTTGTTGGCTAGCACATACAGAATAGTGCTTCTGCTGTGTGTGTGTGTGTGTGTGTGTGCGTGTGCGTGTGTGTGTGTGTGTGCGTGTGTGTGTGTGTGTGAGTACCAATGAAAGTAGAAGAGACATCCTCACAGGTGGATGTGAGCAAGGGTTCTCCAGGCAGGCAGGAGTGTTTAGCAGGACCAGCCCATAACAGAACCCAAACAAACTTCTGACGGATCTGTCACATCCCCAGCAATTACTGTTTCACAAGCACTACACACCCCCTCTGCTTCCAGCCCTGCTCTCTGACCTGATGCACAATGAGGAGTTGACCTCTCCTTGCTCAGGGGGAATATTAAGGCGGCGTGAATGGCAGTGATGGCACAGGCGAGCTAAGCAGACAGGCGCGCCGTGGCCGCGTCATGAGGGACAACACAGTGACGGCTTTGTGTGCCGCCGTGAATCGGTGCTGTCAGGAAAAAGACCTTGCGCTGGGAACGGCCAATGTTAATTAAGGATCCCATTGTTTGTCTTCAGGGTCCCCAGACGCAGGGGTCAGGAAGTCAGCCCATGTTGTCCGCTCAGCGGGGTGCTGACTGCAGCCCAGTCGAGCCGAGCCCAAGACCTCTTCCTATTTAATCAGCGCTCAGGCCATCTCATCTCATCTCAGCACAGCTCAGCTCAGATCAGCCCATCTCGTATGAGAGAGGGGGCGAGGGGCGTTCCGCAGCGCCAGTGTTATTGTAAATCGGGAGGGATTATGCCGGGGGGCCGTCGAGGGCCTGTGTGCTACATTTACCTTCCAGGACTCCTTCTGGCAACAGGAAGATGATAGTAGGATCGTAAATCCATGAGGACGGTGAAATTGCAAAAAGCTTCACTGCAGCATAGCACACTGCAGGATACTTGACATTCCTACATATTTAGTTGGTTTGTTTGATTTGAAGGGGGTTTGTGGACCTTTTTCTGCTTGATTCATTTATTTATTTGGTTTTGTTTGTTCATTCATTCATCCCGGTGGAGCAGAAGCGCTATTTATTTGCAGTCAGGGAACAGGAGAGCGCTCTGAAATGGCCATAACCCCTGTGATAAGATTCAACTAGATCATTTTCAGAGTCAATAAATGGAAAGGAATTTGTGGTTGGTGTGCAAAGGGTTTGGTTTGTGTATGTTGGGATGTTAGTGTATGGTGGGTTGGGGCTTTTGCAATTTCATCATTTGGTCTTCCCAACCATGGAGGGGACAAATCACAAAGGGCTGGGCAACTCAGCGCATTAAAATTTACGATGTTAAAATTACTCGGGAGATGAAGCACATAATGTCTTTCAGTTTGAAGCACGAGAGATTTACCATGCTTCTGAGAACAGTTGAACTCCAGCATGCGCCGTATATTTTGTGTTCAGTATTTAGTGTTTTATTTCAGCTAACAGTCCATCTCTCATCAGTTGAGGCTGCAGACTTTCCTCAAAGAAACTACTACGGTACCTTCAGACTCTTGTATTGGCCCACTTTAGTCCTAAATGCCACTATGTTAGTGCCAAAGACATTTACTAATCCTGGAATTTAATTGGGGGGCTTTGATCATGTGATGTATGGCCATAAAATTGAAAAATGTGAGTCATTTCATGTTTCCACCGAAAGGCGAGGTTGAGTCATATTAGCTGCTGGCCGCCAGTGGTAAAGGAAACCGCATGGAGATTTTGGGCCAGAGACATTGTGGGAATGTTTTGACAGCCTGACCTGTGATCTTCCTCCCAGTCAGCCCGAGTCCTACTCTGACACTCGCAGGGTTGTCTTATTAAGCTTAAAGACTCACTGGGCCTCTTTCAAATACACACCCGCTCTCAGACACACACACACACACATTCTTATTTTCTAAGAAGAACAGCAGAGGCGACACATAGAGTCATCTAAAAACAACCTTGGTGTGGTGAGACAGAAATAAGGTGAGAGTAAGGCTGAATGTGTGCTTGTCTATATTAGTAAGAGAGGGGGGGGGGGGTGGAGAGAGAGAGGGAGAGAGGGAGAGAGAGAGGGAGAGGGAGGTTTGAATAAGATGGCAGACACTGTATATGAGTAGACGGATTGGAGAGGCCAGGGAAGGAGAAAAGGGGTTTGGAAATGTAAACAGATAAGGCATATCTGGGGCTCAGGGATGAGACGCGGCAGACTCTTGCCAGACGCTAGGCAGCGATTGACTGCAGCACCGTGGTGAGGCATTGCTGCACTCAGCCGGTTATTTATGGGCCTGCAGCATAACACTCAGCCTTATCACTGTTGATTCACTGCAGGAAATAATACCCACCATCCTCCGGGTGGCTCACCGTACAGCCACACATATCGAGAACGAAAACTGTGGGATTGAAATTCTGTGCTGTACTGTACACACACACACACACACACACACAGACACACACAGACACACACACACTCACACACACACACACACACACACACACACACACACACACACACACACACACAAAGACACAGGGAGAAAGAGAGAAAGAAGTTGTATGTGTGTGTCAGCCTGAAGTTGGGGAATAAGAAATGGGCCCTGCTTGTATGTTTTTCTCATGAGCCAATCAACCTGCTCATGTCATTCAGTTCCAGGGTAACCTAATCCCAGCCTGCAGCTGCACATGACGTTAGCGTGGCCTTGGCCAGGGCCCCGGCTCGCTGGGATAGTGAACTTGGGGATGGCCGGCCCAGCGCATAGGTTAGGCAAGGTAAACACAACCGGAGCTGCCCTTCCCCAGCAATCCGACCTGTGGCGTGTCAGCCATTTCAAATCTCCCAACCTGGTTGGGCAAACAGACAGACAGAGAGAGAGAGTGAGAGAGAGAGAGAGAGAGAGAGAGAGAGAGAGAGAGAGAGAGAGTGGCACTGCTGAGACGCACTGTCTGAAGCGTGGGGGTGGGCGGTTTATTGCGCAAGGAACCAATCCATTGGCTGCAGTATGACAGCATGTTTTGCTACTGCAGACGGCTGTTGCTAAGAAACCACACGCAGTGGTGCGTTGATGGGCGCTTATGGATGTGTGCTGTGAAGGGCTTGGGGGAAATGTAAAAATCAGACCCCGGTCAAAGGCATATCTGCGAGGGACTAGTTCAGCAAGTCCCTGGAGCTGCTTGTGTGTGTGTGTGTGTGAGTGTGTGTGTGTGTGTGTGAGTGTGTGTGTGTGTGTTTGGAGTAAAGTCTGTGAGCTGGACCGAGGAGTTGGCCTTGTGTGAAACTAATCTGAAGTGGCTCTTTGACATTATCGGCTGGAGACATTGCTCTAAGCTTGCTAATACAGACATGGACACCATCCATCCCTCCAGTGAAATTCAATGCACTTACAACATTTTATCAACAGATCAGGCCGAGGAGAAGCATGTTTGCAGAGGCAGCCGAGCACAGTGAACCCATTCATAATTAAAGTTCCCACCCGAGCCGTCTGCTAGGAGCAACACACATCGGAGCTCCCGAGCTTACAGCTAAAACCATGTTAATGGCGAGCTAATAATATTGTCATTAAAGGAGATTTCAGAGTAAGCTTGACAAACAGGTTTCAGATACAGTTTTGTTGGCTTAATAATGATAGGAAAACATGCCACTGTTTGTTTGGCTAGATTGAGGGCTTACCTGTCGTACGAGCAAATATCTTCTTTGCTTAGTTTTTCGTGGTCTTAGAATTTAGCCAGTAATGCATGGCTATATGCTACCCATTGCCTGTTTTGTAAGTAGTTATTTTTCCTGTGGAAAAATAACTACTTACAAATATATGGATGAATTTGATGAATGATGAATATGATGAAATTGTAACACGCATTTCACTATCGTTTTTTTTAATATAGCTTTTTCAATGGTGCATTTTTTGCATGAGGATTGATTTCTAAGTGTGCCTTAAATAAAATGCCCACAGGACATGTATGAAATAAGCATTGCTGATACAACAGTACTGGTGAGAAAATACAGTGGCCTTGTGCCCAAGTTCCTATGGGTGTAAATAGCACTGTGGTGTGTCAGGAAGGGATGCTGCAGGAATAGCTTAGCGCTCTTTCAAAGGGGGAAATGAGACTGATGGGAAGAGATGTGTCCTCAGGGTATTGATCCAAATACAGGGCACACTTCCTGTTCCGGCCTAATGGTCTGACAGTCAAGTGACATGAGGCTACTCCCGTACAGCGAGGGTGTGATTTCAAGCTCATGTGCCATAGTAGGTGTTCACATGAGGAGATGGTCACACTATTTCACACTGTAGGGGACTGATTGGAAAATACAGGCAAATATTCTTACAAGGCCCCAAGCAAATGGCTTGGAATGTAGATGCTGTATCTGCTATACAGCATAATGGAAAACTTGAGGACATCAATAGATCAGTAAGGATAGGATTATACCTGTGAAAATTACCTTCATAACCGTGAAGTAAAAGAGTCGCTTTACGCAGAGCTCAAAGTCCAGCGTTGGCCTGGTGGTGGAGGGAGCCTTGGGTGTTTTTGGAGGTGGACTCCAAAAGAGTGTTTTGGATTGTTCCCTGTTAGGGGGCCATTTTGGTTCTTTGGGTTGAAACAGACACACAGTGGGTTTGGTGTTTGGTTTAGAAGACCTCCTCGGACAGTAGTGGGGGGTCCGTGGCAAGCTGGAGCACCCAGTTGTGACAGAAGAGCTGACATGCAAAGAAAGTGCCGGCGATATACAGTAGGGTGAAGCAGCTCTCTCTGCAGTGTTTACACTCTCAGGACAGTCATGGAAAAAGATTGCAGAAAAGAGTCATTCTCATCCCCAGCAAGGCAGGCCGCATGGGTGGTCTTTTTCTCTTTGCTTTCGCTTTTTAAACCACATTCAGTAATAACTTTGGAAAGGAAACATTAAAACTTAATTAAGGCATGGTGTATCTAGAGTTCAGTGAAAATCATTAAATGTTCAGTGAAAACCATTAAATTACCTGCTACTTTTGTTTGCGTTATACAAGGTGTGGCTTTTAAATAACCAGGCTGATATTGTGTTCACTCTAATGCACAGATGAATGGTTCATGAAAGTACTGTATGTCTGTAGGGCTGTGATTGAGTTAAATTCACTGATACGCCACCAGATGTCCGAACATAAGTCAGATCTATATTTGATCAATTATATTTAAGACACAAAATCCCCTGAGTCTGTCCAGGTTTAACTGGACATGCTATATAAATAAAGTGACTTGACTATTGATGTGAAACCATATTGGAACAAGTGCTGTGTGTTCCAATGTGGAGAGCAGTGTGAAGCATAGCTAGCTGTAGCCGCAGTAACAAATATAGCCCAATTAATTAAAACAGCGCTGTTTTGGCAGCGGCCAGTGAGTTCAGCTTAGGTTGTGCTCGTTATAAATACCCAGTGGCTCCACCCTCCACACTGTACCTCTACATTGAGGGTGCGTATGAAGTCTTGAAGGAGAGGGCCCCTCTGCAGGCTTGGGCCGTGCGGCTCCTTGTTCAGAGTGGCATTAGCAGTTGATAAGACCTCTTGAAAACTATTGGTGGATTGTGAGCTATTTGCCTGTCAGCGTGCTCACACTGGGCTACTGATGGATGGCCATTGACAGGCTGAGCAGTGCAGAGTGGACTTAGCGCAGGGCTGAGGAGACGCCCTCATTCTAGCCTAACGCCGCTAGGCTACACAGCCCCTCTCACTAGGCTAAAGTTAGAGAATGCAAAGAGGGACTAGCCAGATCTTTTTTTTTTATCTTTTTATTGTTTATTTTACAAAAGTACATCTGAGATTGACCTTTTATAGATAAACATTTTCGCATTACATTTATGAACAGGATAGCATATGCACAGTACATTGCATTTGATGTTCTGAGTAGCCTTTGCTAAAGTGTGTAAGTGCTGAGCAGCGTTCATTTCTGTTGCATATTATGCACTTTGTAGCCTTTGCTAAAGCGTGTAGGTGCTGAGCAGCGTTCATTTGTGTTGCATATTATGCACTTTGTAGCCTTTGCTAAAGTGCGTAGGTGCTGAACAGGAAGTGCGGCTATGCTAGCTGTATGTATGGAGGGTGCTGTCTGTCGCTGTGTTAAGCTTGTGTCGTCTCAAGAGGACATTTCCTGAAATCTTGAGCAGGAATTTGCAGTGCAAGTATTGCGGTGTCTTAATAACTTCTCCATTTGTTCCTGTGACTAGATGTCATTTTATTGCCTATAAATAAGAAGATTGCGTGCTTCCAAGAAGTGATTTATTGCGTGTTATGCTATCCACTCTCCAGTGTGTGTATTCATATTGAGGTCTATACTCAGTTTGCCTCAAACCATTGTTTTGAATGTTTTGAGAATGTTATGTGAGAATAGTCATGGTTTATAGGATCATTACTTAGATTGCATGACTTGAAGGGTTTTGGAAACTTTTCATAAATACACCCATTGGTTGTGATCCAGGCAGAATTTTTTATTTATTTATTTATTTATTTTTTTGTTCAAACACTTTGGACGATCCTTACACGCTAGAGTATGTGTCAGCCTTGGAGTCCGACCACTTGTGTTTTTAACACAGAAAGTTTCCACCTAGGCCCCTTGATTTGCTCTCAAAACAGTGGAAACACCTCTGGAGCGGAGATGTGTCAGGGCAACGTGAGTTCTGAAATAATACCTCCATATTCCACACCAGCCCCTCACACCACATCTGGAAGAGCAGCTTTGTTTATGCTTGTACACAGAAATGACGTGTCACCTTTAACCTACTAGCAATTCTTCACAATAGGGACACTCTCAGAATGACTTAGTGTACTGTAAAGTCTAGGAAGTCTGTGCTTGAAATGAGCGGTTGCATAATCCTTACGGTTTTCCGTAGCAGCTAGCGTCCGTGCTGGCTGGCCGGGTCCTTATCTCAGCGGTCTAGTCCAGTGACAAACAGCTGGACGGAGAGCAGGGGAGATTCTGCACCCATGCAGGCCAGGGCCAGAGCCCTTCCCCAGCCAGAGCCTCCGCTCTGCTCGCTCGCTCGCACGACCTGCTCACGTTCATGGGCCACAGCCCATCTGCTCAGCTCAGACATCTTTCATTCCTGACCCAGGGCCAGTGAGACTTGTCTGACACTGTCTACTTAATCTCAGGGCATAAATTCCCTCCAAGAGGATCCCCTAAAACACAAGTCTGTCAGTGGCATTAGCATGGCTTTGGGTTGGCTTCCTGGAGCCCCAGTGAGTAGGCTGCAGGAGAGGAGAGGAGAGCAGAGAGGAGAGCACAGCTCCTGTACAGTATCCCCGGCTGTGGGCGCCCATGTGGGTTTGCTATATTGGTCAGGAATCTCTGACATACCAGCTCGCACTCCCCCTTGACATGTGAAAGCAGCAAGGAGGAAGGGGGGGGGGGGGGGGTACAGTAACCGTTTTAAACACAGTTGA
>JASCQY010000031.1:11247610-11265157 GCA_030264315.1 Sardinella tawilis
GGTTTTAAGCAGATAGTATCTGCCCACCGTCAATGACGGCAAAGCAAACGAATCTAAATCGTTCGTGCTCAGACGCTCTAAGGAATGAAGAGGAATAAGCGGCTGATACATCAGGCTACCACTGCTGCAGGACGGCACACAAGCCACCAGCAGTGAGGACAGCCTGGGCTGGTCCAGCTGACTGTGTGCAAGTGAGCGGTGGTGGAGCGGTCGCTTCCGCTGGACAAACGCAGCTGTTTGATCTCACTGGGCTGAGACTAACTTAGCTGAATGGACAAAACAAACACAGGAAAACACAAGCGGGCCACTGTGGAGCTCTTTTCCACTACAACACCCCCACCCCCTCCCCCTCCCCGTGCAAAAGGTCAAACTGTCACCATGTAGCCACAGGCCAGAGCTCTCAGTGGGGGCAGCAGTACACTAAAGCCAGGCTTGGGCCTTCTAGGGAAGGACATGGTGCTCAGGATCAAACGAGGGGAAATATTGCATGGCATTTTCTTTGGGGAGGTTTGGAGCTGCAAAACCATGTTAATTATAATGGCGGTGTAGTTCCACAGCTGTGTTTGTTCCATGCCGAGATCTTTCCCTTAGACAAGGCGACAGGGACTCCTGATAGTCCCTTTTTCTTTAATTAACAATTTTCTCTTTTATTATGGAAGTGTTGTCATGCCTCTCAAAAAAACTAATAACTCCTGCCAAGGGCAAATTCAGCTCTTTCAATAGGGAAATATCACTACAAACCACTAATTCCTCTGACAGATATTATCAACTTGAGATTTGGAAATTTGTGACTGATATTTCATGTGCCACCAAAATATAGAAGATGCTTTGAATTATTGATAACCTTGGAGCAGGATGATTTTAAACAGATCTGCTCCTTTTATCAATCCTTCATGTGGCTTCTATCGAAAACACTTCACTCCCTCAAGTGTCAGATCCCCCTTCAAGGCAAAAAGAGCCACCCTCACACATCTCGCCTATTTAAAAGGCCAAAAGACACACAGACAAACAGGATCTATTGACCCTATTATGATTACGGGCAAAAGCACTGGGTTGATACTATGAAGTATCTGATTCCAAGTACGCTACGAAAGGGAACCTTGTTCTTTGCAAACAATTCAATAATGACAAGAAGAAGAAAACCGCACATTCAAGAGCCTGATTTTGACATTCAAGACAATGCTTTCACATGGGGCTAATTATGTTTACAGATTAACACAGTCTGCGGCAATAGAGTGTGAGTGATCGTTACAGGCTGAGAGGAAAATGAACTAAATTTGGACGGCGGAAAAGGCTTCCAAATGGGCGTACATTTTCTATTAGCTCATGCCTTGGGCCGTGGGCTCGGCGAGCGTGATCAAACACAGTGGCATCCCTCCCTCTGGCCCTGACTGATGCTCCGCAGAGGGGTTCTGTGCAGGCACTCGAGCGCCAATCGCCCAATTAGCATCCGCATGCGAGTACTTCTGCCCTCGTCTCACGGCCCCCGAAACCTGGTCGACCGATACTGATGTAGCACACACACACTCAGCCCGGGCCTGACTTGCTCCCGTGTGGGAAGATAAAGAAAGGCTTTCCTGGTATTCTAGAACAACTACCTATTTTTGAGGTTTAAAGTCTACAGCGATTTGTTACTTTTGTGGTGGGAGCAAAAGATCTAAAAATATGCTTGTCCATACACATAAACGCTAGAGTCAGTACACAGGATTGATTTGCAAATGTACTTTTTAAGGCCAGCTATTCCCTTCGGATTATGAGAGTAAGCATCAGGCTGATGGTTTCCACAGTATATATCTATTTCAACAATCCTGAAGCACCAGAGACAGTGGCAGTAGCACCACAGTGACAAAGCTGAGGTTTAACAGTGAGTGAGCTATGGGCTTCGACTGGAGGAGAGCAGTGACTTACAGCTTAGTAATGTGGCAGGTACTCTATGTGTTCAAACAGGATCAGCAGCACCCTAAAAATGTCCAAATGAGCTCCTCGGCTTCTGCTAAAAACTGTTAGCTGGAGTTATGGGTTATGGGTTTGATAATAAATACATACTACAATATACTATAGAATATATTTACTACTACTTTGTTTGTTGTGCATCTCATTTCGGGTTGTGAACATACTGTAATGTATTTTCTACATGAGTAGGCTATTTACTTTTCACATTTCTTGTCTTCTTATATTCCACTGTACAGTGATGATGTAATGATGTGCATTTCCTGCCTCATAATCTCTAGCCTACTATGTGACATTTCTGAATGGGTATCAAAAACCAACTGATCATTTGCCTGTCTCAAGTCCTTAATAACATATGCTAAGAGGCCCGTAGATGGATAACGGATTATGGCTGCTAAAAACTGAAGCGTGTGTTTTGATACATCCAAGGAAAAGGCCCCCAGAATTGAAATCCTTTCCATGTCGTCCATACTGTATATCATGAGGTCTTAGCGAGCCACAGCTCTGTCAATGAAGCACGCAGATGAAATAACTCCGAAGGTCAGGATTTCCTTGGATGTCGGAGTAGTCCTTCGTGCCGAGCGACTGAGTGATCTCATGCGAGCGAGCGACTTGCCTGCAAGTACAACCCATCACCCTGCCTGCCTTGTGAGTGAGTCACCCTCAATGGTGAATTATGTCCAATTCATCCAGCAGTTAGCCTATCTGCCCAGCTCCTGCCTGGAAGCTCTCGGGGGTGGGGGGGGGGGGATTTGACAGGTAGCCTATTTTCTCCCCCCACGCAGCGGCATACTTCATACTCCACCGACAGCTCTTACACAGCCTCAAACAGCAGAATCATGAGAAAGGTCAGTCAAACATGTCAACAGACTAGAGTGGCAAGCCCTAAACCTCGAAACAATGGAGCAGTGTTAAATGATCTAGACAGCTAAATGACTGAACGGAGCGCCGCCCTGTGTAAAGGGGACACAAGCTAACGGCTGCAGTTTGTGTTTAAAGGATGGATGGTTTGTCAAAGGCCTTCATTCCCACCACTCAGTGCCCTTCCTTGAATTCAGCCCTGCATTTCCGTTTAGATTCAATTATCTTCTGATTTGCTATCGCTAAATTAAATTGCTCGCTAACATACTCTTGTACACCACACGTATCTGCAGTACATCGAGGCCTTACACATTTGTTTCTTTAATAATGACTGCACTCTTTCGCTCTCTCCCTCTCTCCCTTTCTCCCTCCCTCCCTCTCTCTCTCTCTCCGTCTGTGGCTGCTGTGGCAGGCAGTGTGAGCAGGAGGCGGTGGACTGGCCGCTGCACTGCCTTTGTGATGAGCTGCCTGTGCCGCTTGACTATCAATCAGAGGTGGCTGGGATGTTCAGGCTTCCCTGCTGTGTTTGTCTCTATGCTGCTCGGCCCCCCCCCCCCCCCCAGTGTCCCCCACACGCCTCTCAAGGACCCTGCTCAACCAGCTATCTTAGCAGAGACACTGTTGGAACCACATGAGACACAGAACACATAGCCTATAGCTACTGTTATGTAATGTGGAGATCCAGTATGAAGATATGTGATATGTGTGAGTCTCGGGGAGTAGGTGCAGTTTCCAGTAATCATGAAACCAGCTTTACGTTCGCCGCTCAATCTGTACAACGGCCACACTGGAAGAGCCATTGCCCCCCGGAGACGGACCGGAGCTAGCTAGCTAGCATCTCCCAAATAGTACCGTTAAGAAATAAAAGGCTTTTTACAGGCATCAGAGTAGACATTCCACTACCAGCCTAGTTGTTCCTGATAGTTTCCGTTAAATCGGAATTTATTTTTTTCAGCAACAGCAACTACGCACTGGAAATGAAATGAATCCCGACACAAGAATGTCTGTCCATCAGCACGGAGTGAGATGGCCACCACTAAGGCTGAGGTTCCAGTGGCACACATGCATAGCCTTAATGTCAGGCTCTTGTTAAGTCGTGCATCTGCCTTCTCCCCTCTGAATCAATGCTAAAATGTTGCATAACATAATATATTGCTTTGGATACATTAGGTTACAGCAGTGCCTACAGAGCAGCTGAAAAAAAAAGAAACTGTTAAATCTGTGGTTATAAAGAACCACTAATTATCTAGCAAGATGTTTTTGACAGCAGTCCCTGTGCCACTAATCTCTATCCTGGCACTCTGCCAGTTTGCGCTTAATTTATTTGATTCCAGACTCCGTCAAGAGCAGGGTAAAGGGCCGCATCCAATACGAGCAGAAGGGAATGTAAGGAAAGAAAGAGAGAGAGAAAGAGGGAGAGAGAAAGAGAGAGAAAGAGGGAGGGAGACGGGGAGGAAGACTGCAACGCCTTCTTACAGCATTCACTCAACCTTGCAAATCAGTACATCAAACTCATTTCCAGACTGTTGTGAAAGAAAATAATCACATGATTACCACTGGGACTCGTGGAGGATTTTGTGGCTGAAAAATATGCACAGTGCATTTTTAAACTGGCCAAAGGTAAATGAATCGTACAGTCATTTCCGAGCCTATATCCTATCCTAGGCCTCTTTTGTTTTAAGCCAATGACCACCAAAATATAAGGATTAAGATTCAATGACTATGCTAAACTAAACAATAAAATAAAATCCTGAATGCAAATGCAACTGCTATCTTGCCTATCTTATTGTCAAAGCAGCAATGGTGCTTTTGTTGGACCAGCAGCCCAGACAAAGGTTAGAGCAGTGGCAGGTGCTTATCATTCCTTATCTGTGGGCTGATATGGACCTGGTTTACAATGGGAGAGGGAGCTCTGCTAGTGGTTACATTACTGAATTATACAGAGGACATGAACCAAAGCATTTCAGCTACTTAGAAATTAGATCAGGCAACCATAAAATATTGATCTCCCATTTCCATATTCTGGGCGATAAGGCGCTGACCAAACGAGCTCCACAGCTTAATTACTTGTCTGGGGCTGAGCTCTCTACCTGGGCTCCCTCTGCCTCTCCAACCCCTTCCACCGCACCGCCACATGACAGAACTTTAATGAGACACCCAATGGCCACATATCATGCTAGATGCAGGCTAGAAATCCCACTTGCCTAAGACACTGCCGTCCTCTATTACATCAGTGGAGCCGTAATATGGGAATGATTTGTATATAGTGTATATTCTCTCTCTTGTATATCCTCTGACAAGAGTTCCCTTGATGCCGAGCACTGAGTAAATAACGTCTTTAGCAATCAGTAGGGTACATAAGGTTTGCTCTTTGAGTCCTGCTAATGGATTACACTACAGCAGCACCCACACAGAGAAAAAAAAAAAACTTGCAGCTATTATTTACTGTAGGGTCTTCTATGATCCTTTCATTCTTCATTTAGGACAGATAAGAATCATACGTTTGCAACAGGACTTCTGCAAATAAAGCCTCGATCTGCATAATCTGTTGTCTCAAACAACAACACTCGAACACACTCAGAAATAAGCTCCTGTCAATTCCAGGGAGTAAACTGAAGCGGTTCTGAACCACTCTTGCTGCAGACAGCAGCCAATGTAGCCTGTCCCTGCCTGTTCCGGTCGGGGTAACAAGTGCTCCATGAACCGAACAAAAAGCCTCATCCCTTAAAACCACAGCTCACTGTGTCCACACCAACAATGATCAAAGAGGAACATCTGAGGATTCCTGGACAATCACACATGAATTGATTTGTCTGCCCCCCTCACCCATCTGTCTGTGTGTGTGTGTGTGTGTGTGTGTGTGTGTGTGTAACTAATCAGGGGAAGTGTTAGCTCAACACTGCAGGGAGAGTTTCCTTCCACTATTCCATCCAGCTCATTTGTCCGTTTGAAGCCCAATCAGGAGGACTTGGCTAAAGCCCCGAGCCTGTGCACATCGCCATCCACTGGCTTGTGAGAAGCAAAAGGGGAGAATTCGGGTAATCAGAGTAACACAAACACCAAAATCTGTGGGCAACATGACTTCTTGAAAATACGTCCCCATGACACTATGAGTTTACCCCCATCCCCCTTTTCCCCCAAAAAACAATCATATTTAGGCTAACCGTGTGTGATTTAGCAGCTTGTGGGGATGCAGTGTTCAAACTGCATGTTGTTCAATCTAGCTGCGGAGACATGAACTCATTCGTCGGGGTGGGATGACGGCACTGTTGTTTTGCAGCAGTGTCTCCATGATACTTGACATTGCTTTCATTATTCCCATGGCTTGCAGCGACAGAGCATCAACACAGGGTGACAAATGGGTGCCTGGGTGCGCGATGCCGATGCCAGGCAAGAGTGGCAGCAGCGGCGGTGGCAGCAGCGGCACGGGCACCACAGAACAGCGACAGCTCTGTGATGTTTATCAAACAACAAACAGAGGCCACGCTGAGGACATAATGTACTTTGTCATGTTTCTGTCAGCCTAAGAACTGGTTTGACCAGTAAGTGACTCTTGTCAGGCATTCCTCAAACACTGATATTCACCCGGAATGACCTGGCACAAGTACAGCTGAGGATTCATTAGGGACATGACTGACAGATTTCTTCACACTGGTTCCAAAGGAGGGAATCATTTTTTTGTACACGACTGCAATTTAGATCTTGATGTGAAATGCATCTTGCGTACAGAAATAGAGCAGGTCAAATGATTTGATTATTGTTCAAACTGGGCACTAATGTGTATTGCAGTATAACAAATGAATGACAAAAACCACACAGTGAAGCATTACAGTGAAGCATTAGAAAAATAATGTTGGTTATAATTCCCTCCAGCAGAAGAAATCTAAAAGGCACTAAGGCAGCAATCATGTTTGTTGTGAAGGTCACAAACAGAAACCAACACGCCGCTACGATGGGAGAGTCACAACTTTTTCCCCCACTTGTTAAATCCAATAGAAAGGCTTTTAGCCATCATAATGATTTACAAAGTGACGAGTCAAACAGATTTACTGTGACAGCCTCAGAGGCACCCAACACAAATACAATTAGCAGTCACGTGACCAGCAGCACCTCCTCCCCTCCCCCACGCCCCCCCTCCCCGCCCCCTTTTCCCTCTCCCTCCCCCTCCCCCTCTCCCGCCCCAAGGAGCCAGAGAATAGGCTGGGCTAGGCTCGGCTGAGCTGAGCTGGGCTCCACGGGCGCGGGCAGGGAGCCGCTTCTCACTCCCCTCTGTTGTGAGCCCTCCCATCCCCGCCACACGCGGGCTGTGGAAGCATGTCTATTGTGGCAGTTACCTCGAGTGACAGGTTGTCCCCACTGTGCCGCGCAGCTGAACGGGTCGGCCGCGCGCAGCTCCCCCAAATGTGCAGCTAGCATCATCACTCAATATCAAATGAACTGCTGAACCATGGCCACGAGCCAATGACGTGAGGTAATTTTTCAGACACCGGCGTCTACGGCTAACTTTACAGGGGTGCCGGGCTCATTACAAGGGTCAGCTCTCGACAATGCAATGTTATTCCTCAGCTAAGTAAACAATTTTCGTCCCTAATAGAGATACAGACACAACAGCTGACCTTGACTTCCAGCCTCAAATCCCAAATAACCATTAAGGAAAAGCTCGTAAGGCAACAACTTCAGTACACAATATCAGACACTGCGTAGACAAACCTAAGCTTAGCCCTTCCCTGTTAAGACTTCTCTGGCAAATTTACGCAGCTAGAAAGGAGGTGAAGGCCAAGGTCTTGGGTCAATTGTTTACAAATAGAGGCAAAGTTCTCTTTCCCAGATTTATTAGGAGTGAAAGTGGCTGCTGCTGCTGCTGTTTCTGCTGCTGGCCTCAGGATGCACAAATTCACAAATTCTGTCCCAACTGCAAGCAAAAAGAACTCTGTTGACCACATGGTCTGATTAGCGTGATTTATTTTGGTTACTGGTAAGTGTGCTTAAAGGAGGCAGTGCATGCAGACGTGGACCTTGTGCACACATTATCTTGACAAAAGCCTTCCCTGGCCCCTGGGCGGCCAACAGGGACCCTCGCCTGCAGGAGTCGTCAATGGCAGCTTAAGAGAGGCAGGTCTAAGGTTAGCTAGCTGCCTTCTCTGAAAAAAACAGCCTCACGCACACCAAACACTTCTGTGGGTGCTGGCAACCGGACAGGCGGGAATTTGAGGTGAAAAGAACCCTCAGGCCACTTCAGCTAGAGTTTCTCTCATTTGGGCTTTCCAAACACCAAAAGCTTTCCAAGCAAATAAATGGCAACATCTACTGTTTTCATCGGGACCTTCCTTCCAGTGAGTCGGACTCGGCAGCGAGCTGTATCAACAGAGCTTTCACAGCCTCAGTCATATTCAATTAAATTGACCAGAAAACACTTTTTTTAAGGTCTGGGAGAAGCCCAGAGAGGAAAATGGCACTGTAATCAGTATGGAGGTCTACTGTTCACTGCCAACTAACTTCAAAGACCACTCGGATTCGACCTTACGGGAAGCCGCGCACACAGCTGCCCTGGTGAGAACTTACAGCGGATACACATTTGGCCTATAGGCACTCGTTCACCACCCCTGAAGGCCTCTTGAAATGTGCATCCAACACCTATGGCTCCTGCACATACCACACCAATGTCTCAGAGCTTTCACCTTGTTTACCTGTTTAGATGGGCTAAATAAACACTGGCTCTAAAGAGTCCAAAAAGGTCTAAAGAGACAAAAAAAATCTAAACTCCATCATAAATACATCAATGGAAAAATAAAATAAGCAAGGTGACACAGACACTCACACGGCATAACAAAAAACAGCTGGTCATAACCCAGGCCATTAAAACATCCCCATGCTAGTGAGCTATGTGGAGTGGCAGTGAGATTTTACATTCTCAAAGCATGACACTGAATATTTGATTGTGCTTACTGAACAATCTGGAGAGCAAATGATGATGTCTGGTGAACATGTGCTCACCATTACCCCCCATTGTATTCGAAGATGACACACTTTGATGGAGATTGGAGCCGAACATCCCTTAAATCATGAAACATAAAAGGCTGGTGCTGTTTGTCAACAGTTAATTAAAAAGCACAGAAAGACAATGACAAATATTGTTTGAAGACAATCCCTGGCAAGCAGCACAGTGTGTCACTGCTGTCTCTGGCATACTCTTGATTAGTTTAATCTCATTAAAGCTATGATAAATGATCAGTGCAACCGTGGCTTCTGTTTTCTGTGAAGATGCACTCCAGTGTGAGAAATAAAAATGCTCAAAATCTAGCCGTCATTGAAATACAGTGTATCAACCTTGTCGTCTGAACAATAATAAAAAGGCTTGAAAATGAACCATAGCAAAGGGTGGACTTAAATTCCAAGTTAATGTCAACAAAGTCTAGCACATAATTCGGTCTGTGACTATGTTCAAATAATAAATCCTATCCTGCTTCACATTCTTTACCCCACCAAATTTCAGATTTGATCTGTCTGAGAGTGGACCAATGATTATGGGACTAAAAAATGGTCCAGAATATAATGAACAAATGGGGGGGGGGGGGCAACCATTCTGACGGACATTCTGTTCCTGCCACGAGAAAGATGCGGTAGCCTGCAGTGCATCAGCCAAGCAAAACTGCCAACACAGACCTGCTCGCTGACAATATTTTCACACTGAGGCTTAAAATATGCCTCTTTTATCTGAGAAGTGCAGGCTGAGCAGTGAACAGACATGAGCCCATAACCCAGGGATACAGTCTGGCTGGACTGGCAATGAGAGAGAGAGACAGCAAGGGATTGGAGGGAACTATGCAGAAGAGGAGTGGGGTCGGGGGTGGGGGGGGGGGGCACAGACACTGCGCTCAGGGATAGGGAGCACTTATTAAGAGCTAAGGAAACAGCACTTACCTAGTAAGTGGTTCTTGCAGTTGCATGCCAACTTGCGCTTGGACAGAAACGCACAGAGACACCCACTCCGTATTTCTCATGCTCTATCTCACACTTCCTCGTGCCTGGCTGTCACCTCACGAGCCCCGCCGAGGCCCTCTGATGCATGAAACACATGTAGAGCCAGAGGGGCACGTCAAGCCAGAGAAGGACACCCGTAGGCGGCAGCCTGCATTGGCATCAGTGCACCGGACCATTGTGTTCTTTCTGTCCAACCAGCGGGGCCGCACAGCGGCGCTTAATTAGCCAGACTAGCGTTGCCATAGCATCTCCGCTCCAATCAATATTGTCATTTCAATAGGCTATATATATATTATAGTTCGACATCAGGGGAACTCAGCAAAAGCTTTGGATTCCCCAACTAGATTTTCTAGCAACCAATCAGCCAACAGAAATTGATGGCAGGGACAGAGGGTTTTAAGTTTGTACAAAGTGTTCGCACCCAACAAAGTAAGTGTATGCCTATCGAGAGTGTCCTGACTCTGTCTGTTCACTAGGCTAGTGCTTAACAAGACCACAGATTACACCAGTGAGAAAAGGCACAGGAATCAAGTGAAATGGAGATGCTTTCTGTTCTAACAGAAGTGAGTGATCATTCATACAATTCTGCCAGACTACAGACTAAGTTTGTTGTGCACACATCAGAGGGTGAAAATTTAAGGTAATTTGCGTTTTACAAAGCTTACAACACACAGATGTAGAAATAAATGCAACACTAATTTTAGGATGTCATAATTTGTTTAAATGATACGTCCGACATAGCTAAAGGGTCCCACGAGATTGATCGAATAGTAAAAAAAAACACAGGTGAAATCGTAGGCCTATTAAGTTGAGTTTTTTGTTCAGTAAAGATTAAATTTACAATGAAGAAAGAGCAAATCATTGAGAGAAAGCAGAGGGCAAAGTGCTTGTTTCAGTAATATTGTATGGCTGATCTGTCTAAAACTAGGTAAAGAGCTTTTCATCTGAGATTAGCCATTTGCATGAGCAAACTGACTGCTGAATCTTGTTTGGCAGTTGGCAGCCATTTTGTTAACGAAGAATTTTGGAATATGTGTGCAAAAGTGTGCAAGAATTAGCATACTATATTTCCACATTTCATTCAAGTTCATGATCCCTGTCAGAATGTGATAGTGGTGGACAGGGTATTCAATTTTGTGAAGTTATAACAACATCACAAGATATTAGCTACTGAAATTATACTGTACACTTTTGCTTTGAATAATGAATCATAGCTAGGGTAACGCATCTCCAAAGGACGAGCCTGTGATTAAAAAATTAAAGATTCCAAATTTTTGACCAAACTGCTTTGGAGCCTTTTGGAGGAAGAAATTTGTTTGACCCTACAACATTTCAGAGGACACCAACACCCCCACACTATTACCATGTCAATATTAACATCCACACAGGGAAATACTGTATGTTACATAGTGCGCATAGCACACATACTCAGACCAATGAGAAAAAAAACATCTCAGACAGATTGAAATGCAGAATCACATGATATGTTAAATGTCTCTTTGACTGTGGAGTTATGGGTCCGATCTTTACCTATTCATTTAGATAAAAGGCCCTCCAGAAAAGAAGCCTAGCTAATTTTTTTGTCTTTTTGAGGTATTGCCAAGATGACAGTGAAATGGTAAACATGCCAATGACTGTGCCCCCACAGTCATAACGACCTTTCATGTAATGTCAGAATGGTCTTTTCTCTTAATTACATTCAAATATAGTCATTGTTGCAGTGCCCTTTACAAGTTTATCATACGCTTACAAGTGAAGTGATTCAAATATCTGGAGGTAATATTTGCCCCATCCAAAAAAAAAAAACAAAAAAAACAATTGTGCTCTCTGGCTAAATCCAAGTTAATTTGCTTTGTCAGAGAACAAGGAAGTATGAATCCCTTGAGGCCATGTTGAATGTAATTTTACTGCCTTGACAGAATGTCTGCTATCAGTTTCTCTGGCAGTAGGAGTCACCCACACAGAACTGAGAGATGCAGATGCAGTCGAGACGAGATGACAAGTCCCAAGGTATTGGCATGATGGAACACACCTCTGTTTAATGCATCAGTGCAAAGGGACATGCCCACTGGTGTCAAGCATTATGTTGTGCTGCAAAGCGAGTGAATTAAATTTTTATTCTTCTTCTTAAAAAGAACGTTCACACAACAAGGAATATGGTGATAGACTCTTTGGTCATTTGGTGCCGCCAACATTTCACGTTTCGGAGACTCGTTTCAGTCAACATAATACGGCAAAACAGATTCTTTGTAAGGATCTGGATATCAGTGCATTGCTGTTCTCAATAAGAATTCATCCCCATGATCTATTAAAACGGAAATATTTCGGAAAGCACATTTGCCTGAGAGTCATTTATAAAGCACAAAGTAAGCAGGTTTCAAATCCCAGCAAGATTTCATCAGGAACAGCATGTGAAGGTAATTGCTTGTGATCTGGGGAAATCTTGAGTGCAGCAGGAACATTTTGTTCTCCAGTGCAAAAATTTCAAGCTCTCATATTGTGTCTGAGTGGCTGGGTGTCATTTATGATTCAAGGTCCTCACTCTTACAGACAGAAATGGGATACAGCCATTGTGACATCTTCAGCGTTCATTTTTCAAGGCACGTCAAATCAAACATGCATGAGCCACTGACAGCGTGGGCCTGGAAGTCCCCATCACAGGCAACAGCACTTACAGGGGCACAGGCTAACAGAGGCCACACACACACACACTGTCACACACACACATACACACACACACATACACACACAATCCTGAGGCCATGACCCAAGAGAAGAGCACAACGCAGTCAGAAAACTAAAATACCCTCTGTAGAAAAAACGGCACTCCAAGGTAGCACAAAAACAGACTAACTTTGAGGGTGTAATAAATAAAAAAGAGTGACGCAAACCTGTGGGCATTTAACAAACTCGTTTCTCAAGTCCCTTCTTTTCTCTGCCTTTTTAGCTTTTTCTGCCTGTGCCGTATAAGGATAAAAAAAATGCTTCATTCTCACCACACAAGACAAAGACCATCTGTCAAATCTGTAATCAATGCAGGTCTACAAGCATTTCAGCTTTTCCTTAGTACAACACCTTTACTCTTGTTTCCAAAACAAAAGGAAAATCAGAATAAAATGGTGAAGGGCCTACTAAAGTCTTACATTTAACAAAACCAGTGATTTATCAGTGACACTTGGTCGATATGTGCATCAAGGCCTTTGTTAGATTACTAATAAGTGCTTCTCGCTCGTTCTCACCTGGGATTGGGGAAACACTGTTACCATATAAACGGCAGCGGCAGCGGCAAGCTGTGAATTCTGCGAGTAATATTGTGACGTTCAGAGTCAAGCTCAGGGCAGGAGCACGGCAACAATGCCTGAATTATGCTGAGGAGTGGGTGTGTGCAGCTGGTGGCGGGACGACGGCTCGGGACCGTAATGAATGAACACAAGCCAACTATTTCACAACTCTCCACAATGGTGGACTAACAGTTAAATGTCAGACCTGTCAAAACACTGATTAGTGCAGGGCGGCAGGTTTAAAAGGCTAACACGTTCCTGACAGAGACAGCATACAACACCAGAGAAAGAGTCAGAACACAGAGAAAATGATGTTATGAGCGACAGGAGGGTGTACATTTCATTCAGGAGGGCCTGAAGTACAAGCATACAACACAGATTGAGATTATTTCATCTTCATGTTAACTTGTACTCGCTCTGTTTGTTATTGAAAATAAAGTGAAAAGGCCTTTATCATAAGTGAGACCAAACAAACACGGCAATGAAATAACCTATAAGGCTAATATTTTTATGGATTATTATGATGGTGGCAACTATTTTATAATAAATAAAGTATCTGTGTATCAGTTTGTGAAACAAGCAACATGATGTGGTCTACTGATTACTGGTGTGTGCACATACAAAATTCTTGACCAATCATAAACAACATTCAGACACAACTGTGGCACACCACTTACTTTGATAGGCCTTTGGCAATTTTGAATGACTGCTACAAGTTCATTGTCAAAACTGGGGAAACGCACAGCTGACTGCTGCTTCTTCCCTGTGGAAATTTCAACTCACCAGAGGCCACAGCAAAGGCATGAGGAGGTAACCACTATTCTCATTATCTATGTCTCACCAAAACATTATGAGACCACAAAACAAAATACATGATCCCTATGTACATTGACGATGAGCTCCTCCAAAGAGACCACAAACAAAGATTCATGGCTCTATGAGCGTTTACAATGTACAAACAAATGACAGGCAAAAGGTGGCATGATTCGCTTTGATGCTATGGCCCATGCCCCACATGCGTGTCCATCTAGCGCGTGTCTACATAAATCTGTGGCAGCATATCGACATGTTGTTAGGTGTGAAACAGAGGCTCCCCCCATTAACTCCACAGCCACCGAGATAAGACTGACTGTGGGCATCAGTGCTGCAGTAGCTGAAGTTGTGATTGACCACGAGCGATCGTAATGATCATAGTACGACTATTAGATATGATAGTTTAAATAGCCACGACTTGGGAGTTTCAAAACATTTCATGCATGGTGCCAGGCTAAGCCTATTATAAAAACAAATGAACATGCAAAAATAGCTTCGGACCATGTTTGATCACCAAAACAGAAAACATAATTTGAAACGTATATTGACTATTCTGAACACATGCTATTTTAATGCCCGGTTCCTTTCCTGGGACAGATAGCTAGGAGTCGCGCTTCTCTCAGACCTGAAAAGAGAAGGGGCGTTACTGAATTTTGTTTCTCCGTCTGGACTTCTCTCCCCGCGCGCTGTTCTTTCACCCATCTTTTTCCTCGTTGCACATCATGGTAGTATAACGAACGGTAATGTCTGTGATCCTCACATGAGGAGGTCTCAACCCTGACTGGCCTCAGAAAGCTTACAAACACCATGGCTTGATGCAAGTGGTTACCGCACAATTCTGCACAGCTACTTGGAGATAAAAACAACTTTTAAACGTTCCCGAAAGCATTTTGACAAAGCTATAGGCTACCCTTACTGAAATGTATTCCCGACTGTCAATCAGTTTTTCCACAGTTGGTGTAGCAAATAACGAAGCAATCTATAGAATTCCAGCCAAGTATGTTAAGTTACAAAACGATGCCAGTTTACATTCTCATCATACATATTAGGTGAGATCTTACAGCCAATTTACACCTAACGGAGTTGCATTTGGGTGATCAACAGCATTCTAACCTACCGCCACACGATAAATTAACTAAGCGTATTGTTAATGTCGCTATTCAACTCCAAAATTATTCTCGTGCACAGTGCGAGACTACATCGCAAAATATGGAAAGCACCACGGTTAAATGCAAGATATGCTTAGTGTAGCAACGCTATCTCCAAAGAGTTCTGCTATCCAAATCACATCCTCAATTTAAATTGAGATTGTTTGAGAGATGCTATATTTAAAGCAGCAAGGCACAGCCGCCGAATCCACATTCTGCCCATTAAGCACATTCTTACATTATTCTAACAGTTCGGCAGATTTGGCACAACCTGTTTCTATTCATACTTGTAATATAAACACATTTTTCTGGTGTCTCACTCTTTAAGACTACTCCATTGTTAGCTATAGGAGGTCGGTGCTAGCGCCAGAGCAAAGAGCACATCCACGGCACTGCACAAAACACACTCTCAGTCAAGCCTGCGAGGTGTGAGAAAGATATAGAAATAGACACAGAACTTACTTTCAGATGGAGCCAAAACTACAAGCCGGGTCCAAAAATCCTCTGTATTTTCAAGTCTTATTTTGTAGTCTCTCTTCACACTCCACAACCACTGGAAAGCGCACAACGTATCAGTGGTGTGTGAGTGCCTGAATCAACTAACGTAGAGCACGGCAAGTTGAAGTGTCAAATTACATCGGCTATTCTATTACCACAGAGCCGTGCTTCGTGGTTGCTAGCAAAATGTGTCCCAGAGTCAAGTCGAGTGTTCATAGGCTAGGATTACCGCACCCGAATAGGACTGTCGAAGATCACCATGCTTGCCTACAATACATACAGGAATGTGAGGGCGCGAATGTTTTTGTTAAAGCATCGTTTTTCTTCTGACACAAACGATTTTTGCTTGATAGGTCTACTCGAAATTATTATTTAAAAAAAAACGTCAGCCTCGTAAAGTTTGATTATTATGCGGTGTGTGTTGTTTGTAGGCTCTATTTATTACAGGAAACAAAAATATTATAATGAAAATTATTATTAGTAATAATCTTATTATTGTTATTATTAGGCTACTATTTGGCATGTTATTACAATTAGGCTACTTCACTTTCGTATTGTCATCTTACACCAGTGAGGGAATACCCTCTCCGTATTTTGCGATTCACCAGTCTCCGATAGAATAGAAAGCTGAATAACAAAGACATGTTTGAGAGCAGCAGCGGCAGGCTTGGCTGAGTGGTGACGTCAAGGAACAATGACTCTCCAACAGCACAAGCATCCACACTAGCTCCCCTCGCTAGCACGACTTGACTCGACTGCCTAGGGGAAACAGCGCTCTGCCGAGACTGGAGTGGTGCATCAGATAGAAACAAAGTCTTGCACGTAGCCTAGTGGTTGTATTCGTCTCCCGAAAAGTGTAAACCAGCTTTAGGGATTTCTTCTGAAATACCTGCCAAACTATGTTTGTCATAGAAGGTTAATTACATAGTTGTTTCGGTGAGCGTTTGTAGGCTGTATTAATATAACGCAGTGCCCCCAACTGAGCCCTCACGGAGAGACAGTCAAATCGTGGTGAACTCGAACTCGATCAGACGTTCTGCATGCATTTCGATACGACGATTTTTTTTTAAATAGCTTGGGCCTATATAGACCTAATGCAAATTTGAAACAAGGTCCTTAGCTTGATGTTCATGTGTATTAATTAGGTTATAAGCCTATGATTGTGCAGGGATTAAGTTTATGGTAGGCTATTATTATGATTATAAAATAGGCAAGAAACTTCACTGTTTGATATGTTTTATTCCTTGAGATCAAATACAACTTGGAAAAAAAAGGTGGCCACATTTTATGGCATCATATTTTTTTTTGATTGATTAATTAGGCTAATTTTATTTTCTTAAATTTTTTGATAGGCTTCTGATGCACCAGGTCTATTCCTTTATATTCAGTCTATGTTCTATTCACAGAACACTGTCTCAAGGACACTTGCTCCTGAACAGTTATCTAAGTTGGCAGGGATAAATCTGGCAAATGACATCATGGGTCAAAGCAGCCATTCATTTTATTTCAGCCCTATTCTTAGAAGGAGATTCCGTTAGATTCAACAGCGGCGCTGCAGTCAATGTCAGTTCATGCTTCCATCAAATTCCTTCTTGTCATTTTAGCTTCTTTCTCAGTTCTAATGTGCTATTAACTGATTGACTAATGCCATGTCTTTGGACATGTCTTCTGGAATTGTAAACATGATAGGGTATAGGCCTAATGAAGATTTATACATTCAGTAGCCTAGTAAAACAATCTGTGATCAGGTTACAGTTTAGTGTGAGATTTATTACCATTTCTATTTTATAGGCTATAGTGTAAACAGTTATGGAACATCAAAATGTATTGCTGGTGGAGGTTGACTTTGTGCTTTGTGTCTGCTGCTGAACTAACTGTATGTTCTGCATGTCCTGGGCCATTAGTCCTGTGTTTATGAAACTGGTCAAAGTTCTTAAACCAACACTCCACCATTTGTGGAAATATGTTCATTTTCCATCTCCCCATGAGTTAATTCATTGAGCCATACCTTTCTC
>JASCQY010000031.1:11297876-11311077 GCA_030264315.1 Sardinella tawilis
TCAACATCCTGTGGGGTGGAGTCAATTCAAATTCAAATTCAAATTCATCCACTGAATTGAATTAAATTCTGAAATTCAGAATTTTGCACAAGCCTGGCAAATACTAATTGCTATAGCTGTCTGTGCTTAGTACGCGTCTTTCAGGGGGTACGCGCCAGTCAGTAGTGCGTTTCAGGGGGTACACGGCAGTTAAATGTTTGGGAACCACTGGTCTAGAGCAAAAATGTAGGAATACCATTTCTTACATGTAATATTCTGGTGTGAACAACAAGATAACCAGTAGAATCTCAGAATGAAGATTCTTCACGAGCGCAGCATCAACATGAAGCAACATGAGTGTTGGGCAACAGTCATGCTAAGATCAGCCAGCACCATGCATGCAGGTTAAAAGCACAGTCTACTAACAGTGCCCTGTCCCATGAGACCAGTGGAGGCCCCCTTAGATGTCCGTCATACTGAGCAGGTTAAGACAATAACACGGATGTTTGGAGCAGCCTGATAAAATAACACAAAGGTTTCATTATTCTGCCTATATCATCCTCCACAAGTCAAGTCAGTTTTATTTGTCAATTTCTTTACATGTACTAGACATACAAAGGAATCGAAATTGTGTTTCCCACTATCCCATGCAGACAAGTATCAGGACAGGACAAGACAACAATAAAGTGCACATGCACAACAGAACATGCTGTTTAAGAAAAATAATAAATAATAAATAAAGTGCAAAAAGCTTATACTTTGCTAGTACTAAAAACTAATTACTAAAAATTGTGTAGGCCTACTGTGAGGTAGATGTTGTTAGTGCAAGAGTCAGTAATAAGAATTTAGTAGCAAATATTAATAAATATTGATAAACATTAGAAGAACAGCAGACACACACCACCAGTTCAATTCCAGATTGAGGCATAGAAGGAGAAATGATCACTGCTGCAATTACACGCCCAAGTGCCTGCCTACACCACTGAACATCTGCAGCTGGGTACGCAGTAGAAGAGTTGCAGTAGGGTAAATGCCCAGGACATGAAGGCAACATTCCTGAGAGGGTTGAACTACAGAGGAAAAACCACTCTGTTTGACACAGGAGTTCTGTCTGATCCCCCTGCCCAGGGTCAGCTCTGCATCTCTGACACTTCACTGGCTTCACTGCAGGGACATCCAAACCTACAGCCACTTCCAGCCTGAGTGCGCACGCACACACACACTCACACATGCACACACGCACACACACACACGCACACACCCCAAGTAAATCAGCAAGAGCCAAATTACAGAGGACAGCTCACTGCTCTTGGTTGGCCAAATAGCAGCACACAGTTTGAGTTCCTACACGGAGCGTAGCGTGCATGCTGACATTGATATAGTTCTCAGTCGAACACTATCCCTCGGACGCAGGAGGGGGAGTAGCAGCTAACTTTCCTGCGCAAGCCTAGCCTACCCACACATCCACCACCGCCACCACCACCACCACCACCACGCACCCCCATCAGAGAGGCTCTGGAGGAGGTCGGCCGTGGCCCCACCATCTGCTCTGTTTGTCTGGGAGAGGCTGAATGGCTGCCAGGACCCAGGTGACACCCCCCCCCACACACACACACACCCAGCTTCTCCAACCTTGCATAATCACACCCCTCCTCTCCGTGGGACAGGACAGCTTAACACAGTCGTGCTCCAATGAGCTGGCTGGCTCATCCTCCACCTCGGAGCACAAGTGTGTGAGGGAAGGGGAATGCGGGCCCCTGGGAGCCCAACGTCAGACTCAGTACTGCAGAGTGGGGAGAGGAGCCTCATTTTCTGACGCCATCTGTTCCCTGTTCAGCCTCTCTCTCTTTGTCTCTGTCTCTCTCTCCGCTGAAAGCTCCATTTATGTCAAAGCCGCCATCGCCACAAAGACCGCATGCGGATGTTTCTCAGCAGCTCTCCTGCTCTTACCCAGCTGCCTTCGACTGCCACCGCCGCTGCTCCCTCTCCCCCTCTCCCCGCCCGCCCGCCCGCCCGCCCGCCCACTTGTAGACACTTTGGCAGCTTGGTGACAAAGGATGAAGGCTGTGTTTGTTCTTTCATTATGAAAACATATGCAGTTGTTTGGTGAATCGTGGTAGTGTGTCAGGGTGTTGTTGCATTCGTTTTCATTCTCCTTGAAGTAGCTGAAATGTTGTAATTGAATATAATAAATTAACAGCTCACAAAAGTCAATTGATTTTTGTGAGACTGCAAAGGAGTTCATTTGCATGTGCAATTAAGCACATTGTGAGGACATGCTTTGCCTGGTACTGACATGCTCAAGACTGCATGGCAAATCAAAGACCTAAATAAGGCTACTGCTGCCGCTGATGTGCAGAGAATGCTTTATATTGCTGGATTAATGGGATATTTGTATTGTATCAAAGAGCAGTCCACCTCCTCAATGACCATACATACGACAAATGTTGGCGTGACCCTAACCAGAAAGTCACTTTTAACAGACTGGTGCCATGGCTCAGCACAAAAATAAATCAGTAAATGAACTAACAGAATTGAGACTTAATGGTGCAGACAGTGATGCCATGTAGTTTGTAAATACCCACTTTATATAACATAAAAATAATGTGTTTTCTAGAGGGGAGCGGGAGAGGCATCTCTGGGATGTTTTGCTCAGCCCTCGGATCATAATGTAGGCTTTGATATGCACAAACATCTGTTAAGAGGAGACCCTCTGGATAAGTGATTCATAGTAAAAATAAAAAACTATCTAGGAGGTTATTTTGGCAGTAGTAACCTAGCTGGTGAAGAGACCCTATGTAGGGGAGAGAACTACAGATATCTGTAAAAACCTACTGATAAGACCCCCTGTATTGATCTTTTTAGTTTATCTGTACTGTTTTGTTTTTCACTGGCATTCTATTGCCTCATTTTATCTTCAGCTTGTATTTATTTTATGTGATCTTATTTCTTACTGTTCTCTGCATTTACTTGTTCCGCACATTGCACTGCCTCTGTATGAAAAACACGATTTCCACAAGCATGACTGACCTTAAACAACCTGATATGTGACAGATTATTATAATTCAGTTTTATAACAAATGGGAACACTTTTAGTCTTATTCAATTACTTCCCTCCAAATTGCCGCAGTACCACGGAACCACTTTGAAAACCACTGCACGTCTTTTTCTCTCATTGGGGCCGTTTAATAAGCCTAACTATGAAGGTGTTCCAATCATAGGTAAGGCCAATTTGTCTAAACTGAAACAGGAACCGCTTATAGAAATAAAAATTGCCCAAGTACCCCTCAATTGCATCTCCTATTTAACCACACATGATATCCACTTGTTCTGCTAGATTGAGAACTCACTGATCATTACTCCACAATTTTCCATAAAAATGTCAGGTGTAGCTCATCTCTCCGATTTCTACATGGCCAAGGAGCACTGTTGGCAACTTCCTCCCCATCAGGAGGACTTCATCCAGTCAGGACATCATTAGTGAAGCGGTGACGATCATAACTCTACAGTATGCTGCACCCCCAAGTGGTGATCATAGGAAGTGGAATTAAATACTCGCACATCATTTGTGCTGTTCTGTAGTGAGCCTTCTAAGCTGGTTCACATTTAAACAAGCGAGAAAGAATTGAAAAACAAAACCTCAGGGATCCTCCAAGGTGCATTTGCATGTACCAGATATGTCTACAAGCACGTGCCTGAATGTCCCATCCTTTGCATCTACAACCACATAGACCTACAACATTCAGATTTCACCCAGTTCCATTCAGAGCCGTCATGAAGGTGCACAGTGGTCACTCCATACAGACGACACTCCATACTACACCTGTGACTACAGCAGATCTGGGCGTCCTATAAGTCTTAGAATAACGTGCACTCCCAAACTTGTTGCAGAACTGAGAAACAGTCTGAAGAGTCAGAATAACGGAAATTAAAAGCTATACAGGAGCATTTAAGAGAGAGAGAGAATTACCCTAAAGAAAAGCAATGTCAAAGACGAGATTATGAAATTTTTTCCATTTTTATTTGTTGACAATATACAAGAACATTTTCAGGATGATCGACTCCCCTGACGGTCTCACTGTAAAAAAGAGAAAAGGGCAGCATGTTAGGCATGTGAAGGCAAACATGGAAGAAACCAACCAGGAACTCCACTACAACTGGGGAGGGGGAACTAAAGGATGCTAGACATGTAAGGAAACTAAGGAGGTCTGGTGACCCATCCTAAAGTCTACACATAAAGATCCAGGGGTACAGTCTGCTACTCTCAAAATGAGTGCAAGTCAGAAGCACTCCAAGCTGAGCGAGTGCAGGACAGAACAAGATGTAGGCCATGCATTTTTAAGTGGCTTGTTAATCTACCTCACTCCGGCAAACCCAACCCATGAGTTCACACACACAGAGAGCACACAGATCATGCTCCAGATATAGTGTTGTTTGGAAAGTGTATCACACAAGGACACTTGGAACATTTCAAGGTTCATTGATGCCAGTGTGATTCATAACACAACCAACTGGGCTTTACTACATGGGGAAACATGACAGGACACGACAGGAACTTGTGTTCCAAACGCTTCTGATTGCATTGCTGATAGCGAAAGGGATCACACACATGCACAGCTCTGGTCTGAGCTAGACAGGACATGGGAAGATGTGCAACAGAATCAGCACACCATGCCAACTCCGCTCTACCTGGAAAGACACCTCATTTCTGACAACGTCCACAGGAGGAAAAAATAAAGCAAAAGATGAGAAAATAAATTAAGCATTTGAATTGACCATAATGTTAAAAAACTAAAACGTCTTAAGAGCTGCTCTCTGAGGCATCTGAAGTCAGGAAAACTATAATTACCGTGGAAAGAATTTGCAATCTTAACGCAATCTCTTCGCCCACATTACTGACTCTCCCAGAGAGCAACTCTTAGGACAATACAGTAAGCCCTCTAAGGGTATCGTCCTCATCTATCATGAGGAGCCAAGCCTTGCCCACTACAAGTGGTCGAAAGCAGCAACAGCATATACATTACTGGGTAACTAATGTGAGCAGTGTTACATTAGATACAAAAAAACTGGCACTGCACAAGAGATGAAAGGCAGATCTGGTCCCCACAAAGGGAGATCTGACAGAGGTAGTGAGAGACTAGGGTTAAAGTAGGTGGTGTTTGGGGAATGTTAGCATGGGACATCACCCCAGTATAACAGTGGGTAGCAGTTACTCCACTCTTAACACCATTTACCTTCTATTGTCCCGAACAAGATTTTGAGAGGAGGGAAGAGACGACAAGAGCAAATTAAGATGACAAAGGAACAGAAAATGCTACTTTGGCGACTTGAAAACAAATTATGATGGCAAGCATAACAGAATGGACTAAGAATGATGAGGCGAGTCTGTGAGAACAAACATCTTACCTTCTTGCCAGCAGCACCAACAGATGCCTTTTTGGTTCCTCTGACCTTCTTCATTCTGTTCTTGCGTTCCTTGCGCTGTTTTCTGGATGTCTTCTTTTTCTCATACAGACCGTGCTGAAAGAGCACCACATGTCAGGTCAGACAGAAACCAACTTAATTATTTAGGAATTAATTACTAATTAATTACTAATAAATAATAATAATAAAAAAAATCATTCAAGTACCCAAGCTCTAGATCATGACCCATAGATCAATTGCCCAATCATTGCATTTACAAATCAAACAGGTCTTGCAAGCAACACCTCTGTGAAGGACAAGCATCATACCCTGGTCAATCTGTATTTGGGCTCATTCTTCTTGGCGTAGTCCAATGAGTCGTAGACCATGGCAAATCCGGTCGTCTTGCCACCACCAAACTGAGTCTTGAAGCCAAAGACGAACACTACATCAGGGGTGGTCTTGTACAGCTTGGCAAGCTTCTCCCTGATCTCAGTCTTTGGGACTGTTGCTTTGCCTGGGTGCAGGACATCGACAACCTGTCAAAAAAAAAAAAAAAAAAAAAAAGATTTCTGCATTAACACTTGCACACATCCATCATGACAAAGTTTTCAGCTTCCAACTTGCAATTGACCATTTCAGCAACGTAAACAAAATCAAGGCATGGACATTCCATTTTGCTCCCAAACTACATCAGCTAGATTAGGATAATATTTTGGAACGTTTAACCAAAGACCTTTTGGGAACAGCTACTGAGCTCGAAACGGTCTATACACTTACCATCTGCTTCCTCTGAAGCAAGCGGTTTGTCATGAATTTCCTGGTCCTGACTGTTACCGACTCATTCTGAAAAAAATAAGAAAAATCTCTGTAGTCATGACTTCTCTATTTAACAGATGAAAGGTACCATACATTCCATTATCATACCGATGTACTGTAGATATGAAAGGTTAATGCGACCCATACAAATTTGCAACTGTCAAATACCCAACAACATTGACAACCAGTTGCTGTTGTGCATGTAGCATTGTCAATAATAAAGTGTTACGTATTTCCACCTTTTTTTACATCAGAATTATTGGCAGTTCTATAGATACATCCATCACCATCTTACAGTTACAACACAGTGACCACTCTTTCAAGCTCTCTTTCAATGCACTCAACGCAGTTTTGAACCCTTTACAGAATATATTTAAGTTTCCTTTGACTTTTGTGTACCTGTTGGGGACCCCTAATCTAGATCCTAGGTGATGGACCAAGCAGCGAAGCAATTCATTTCTCCTATTACCATCATTAGCAACTTAGCAAGGGTTTTCTAAACACAAGGGACTGACCTCTCCTAACAACCACCGATACGCTGGCTGCTATAATTAGCAAAGGTATGATAACTTAAATCGACAATATAACTAAACAAATGACACCCATGGCCAAAAAACAAGGCACAACTCAGTGTGCCACTCTTGCTGATTAGCGAGTTAGCCTACACCAGTTAGCAGGATAGGTATCGGTCACCGGACAGAAACTACCGCTAGTGACACATTTTACAATAAATTTAACTTACACCGCATTTCTTTAATTAACATCGTCTAAGGCATGTAATCTTTATATTGAAGATACTGTGTAACTGCTTGTTGTACTGTTAATACAATAGTTTTAGGATGTATTCGGAGGTGACTTGTGTGAGGGCCACCGTTGTTATTGGGACTGCATATTTATCTCTTAATTAACAAATAAACATCTCAATACTGGGATAGAATCATTCGTCAGTTGATGGGGCTTCTATTCGTTAAATAACTTCCATTTATGTTAAAGGATGTTTCCGATAAAAGCAGATTTTGATCATTATTTTTTGCCAGAAAACTCACCATCTTGGCGTCAGCTCGCTCAGAGATGTGGGAAAGGAAGGAGGACCCGGAAGCATCCAATGAAATGCCTGCATCAAGGTGAGGGTTGCTTACTTTTTGCCTGAGTAAAAATGTGATTGTGATTCAGGCAACGTTATCGAAAGAATTTCTTTACGGCCACACTAAAATATTATATTTACATTTAAACAATAAAATGGTCCAGAGTGTAATTGTAATTATCGTAACTATCATTATAGATTTGATATAATGGTTTGAAAGTCGTTGAAGAATTTATGCGAATGTAAGGCCTATTTAGCCTTGTAAGCTATTCTACAATTCTACATTCAGGGTAGAGTATATAAAAATAAGGCAAAGTATAATATAGGTTACATGAAAAAATACTTTTATTGTAAAGTGCAAATGTAGGCCTACATTTGGAGCGCCTTCGGTGCACCATCCAGATTGATCGCTAGGTGTCATTATACACCTAGCCCACTAAGCCCAGTGGCTTTTAAAGAATTTGACACGGCACATTGATCTGTGATCATTATGTTTGTAGCCTATACACAATACTGCTACTAGAAGTAGGCTATTTATTCAGCCTGTTTATTTGCTCAGTTTCTTGAAACAGAACTATGGGACGGATGAGACTTTAATTTGACTCCATTTGACACAATATAATGAATACTCTTCAAATGTATGGTCCCTACCAAACTTTGGTAAAAGTGAAAGTGGGGTGGTGACTTCAACTTTTCAACCGTGGACAAATCTCTTCTGGAGAAACAAAAGTAATAGAAAAGGAGGCTACTGAGCATGTGCAGACTGAAAATGACATCTCACTACTGTCAGCTCAGTTATCACTGTCAAGCCTAATCTAAAATGGATGTAAAAAAAGCAAATGAAAAACACCTAAACATAAGGACGTAGGCCTAATAAAGAGCATAGGTGAAACACCACCTTTGTGCAAACATGTCACTTCAGTACAACAGTGTGAAAAGCCAGTAATGCCAAAATGTATATGTTACGTGATAAAGAAATAATATGTTTTGCTTGCTGGGGGCGTAGATCTACAGTATCTCTGCAATGATACTAATTCAAATGTTATATTTCTTCTTTTTAGGCCTATTATTAGGCTATAGGCCTAATTATCACATTGTTATATACTATAGTATTAGGCTATAGGCCTAATAATAATAATAATAATAATATTATTATTATTTAGGCGATGCCACAGAAAGTGGAGTTTTTTTTCCACAAAACATAATGCCAATAAAATTTGTATGATGAAGAAATGAAATAAAATTTTAAGGACTTCAGCTGTGAAGGTTACATGAAAAAATGGCCAACAAAGAAATCATTTGTTCTGAAGAAGTCAGATGAGATCCCAGGTGAAATCTAAAGTCTTTTAATTAGTACTGGAATGGCAAATGGAAATGTAATTTACAGGGCCATGGGAAATCCCCCAAAGTTCATTATGCATTCGGCCCACATTTGGCCCACATTCGGCCCACATAGCCTACGTGTGGACACTCGCCCGCTCCTCCTCATATGAACTCTCCACGGATAGGAAGTGCATGAGCACGCCGCTGTCGCCAGCGGCAACGGAGGCTGGCCAGTGACGTGTTCCTGGGCTTGTCAAACTCTGAAAATCCCAGCTGGTTGAGAATGGTGAAGATTCCAGCTCTTGCTGCAACCTGCAAATCAAGAAAACGCAGTTAAAACAGTTGAACCTACAGTATATTCAATAATATTAGTCAATGCATGACCTCTACATTATACATGCCTCTGTAGTAAAATCAATTGCCTCAGTAGTAAAATCAATTAAATAGCCTAACCATTTACCATACAGTATATTAAAGAGGCATCACACAACAAGAAAACCACAAATTCTTCACACTTAAAATTAAGAGAAAAGAATGAAGGCTAAATGGTGACCTGCTGTGTCCATCTGGTGAAGGGCCGTGTCCAGGAGTCCTTCTTCTCCAGATGGAGGTATGTGTTGAATAGGATGAGATAAATGTAGCGCTCAAGGTACTGGAGACTCTTCACATGCCAATCCTGAGACTCTTTCTCTGTTTTTGCAGCTTTTATCTAAGACAAGACATGGACACATTGGTAACATATAAAATGTTTTTCCTGTGAGGAAAATTTGGTCTCTGCATTTTTTTTCACTTGTGAAGAGGTGAAATACACACATCACACAGTGAGGTGAAACACACATCATCCCGGCACAGTGAGCTGGCGCCCGCACTGTAAAAAATTATTTGTAATGATTACTTGAAAAATGTGTGGAAACTCGTTGCCTTGAATAAGGTAAGTAAAGATTACTTGTCTCTTTCAATATATCTTTACCATAACTTGAAAGAGACTAGTTATGGTTACTTAACTTGTTTGAGGCAACGAGTTTCCACACATTTTCCAAGTAAGCATTGCAAATCCTTTTTTACAGTGCAGGGAGCTGTGAGGGGTTAGGGTAGGTGTCTTGCTCAAGCGCACTTAAGGTACGATCTACTGATCAGAGATTGAACTGGCAACCCCTTCTGAAGCTCTAACCAGTAGGCCATGGCTACAGTTGATTTCATGAACTGCCTTTGCTTATAAGACATTCTTTCTCCTCGCAGAGAGCAGCAATCATTCTCTCTTGAGCTACAACACTGTGAAGCGTGGTTTATGGCCTTCTGTATCATAGTCATCCAGGCTGCTCTTCATCCACATTTCTGACACTTTGACTAAATGGTGTATTTTCAACCCACAAATGCTGTTTTCAGACAGCTGCTGTGTCATTGCACTCTCACAGACATCATGAATCACTCTGCAGTGAGCTTGTATTGAAGCAGCAGAAAATGAATATTATGCCAGACCCTGTCAGAGACACTGCAGATATTTAAGCTCTACTTGACGTCTTATAGGAACCTCCCTGCAGTTGTATTCCGCTAGAGATCTCTAAAATCCGCACACTAAAACAGCTATACTTTTCCATGAGTGATTTGAACGTCCCACCTTTCTGTGAGCGCAGATGATGATCTCCCTCAGGTGGTAATGCATGGGAGTCATGGTCTCGCTCACAATGTCCAGGGCCATGTCCACTTGCCTCTTCATCTGCTGGCCCTGGGGCAGGAGCCTCACGAGCTGCATTACGACCTACACACACACACACACACACACACGCACACACACACACACACACACACACTGTTCTACCAAACAAAAAGTAATGTATGTCAAGTGCAAATGATACGTTTTATGTGATTCATGCAGGGAGGTGAGTGAAACGCCAGAAACCCTTATGGTTTCTTGGGTTGGATTCCTGTACCTCAAACTCTCCTTTTGTGTATTTAGCATCAGGGATGCTTACAATCTCTTCCTCCACTGTGTCAGGGAAGCCCTGTGCAAAACAAGAATTGACAGTTAAGATTGACAGTTTTAAGATAAATTAAATGAATTAAATAAAAAGTATACTGTATATTCTCATGAATAAAATCAACAATGCCATTGAGTTGTGGAGAAGATTACAGTCTCACATTGAAGTGCCACAGTGTGAGGGTTGCGATGACCATGGCAGTAGTTGTCCTGTCTTTGCCATTGTGGCAGCTGAAAACAAATGCAGAGGCTGGGTCTTCAGCCAAGCTCCTCATCATGGCCGCCAACAGCTCGTCAAAGACCTTGTAAAGGACATTAAAGGACATTAAAGGACATGTCATTTAATGGGTTTCCATCCAACTTGTAAATGCGAATTTTGGTTAGGCGAATAAGAAAGCCTTGATGGAAACACCTGCAAAGTCGCATCAGGCCCTTAATGCGAATATAAATTCGATTCGCTTCAGGGAGGTGGTTTAACTTTTGATGCGACCGAGGTAAATGCGAATAAAGTCAATGGAAACAGTTAAATTCGCGTGTATTAACCGCATTTCTGTCCATAGACGTTAATTCCACAGCTGGTCAGAACACATCACTTGATTAGCTTAACGTTCATTTCTTATTTGCATTACACATTTGATGGAAACACATGCAGAGTCGCATAGTCGCGAGCCGAATTAATTCTATGCAAATATGAAAAGCAAATAACATTGGATGGAAAACCAGTGAGTGTCTATTAATTATGCCTGACATCATTACATTGAGTATTTAATATCTGGGATATTCTGAGACAAATTAAATTGAAGTTTTGTTCCATGATGTTTAATTAAAGGCCTAAATGTTCCACTGCATGCACTGCTCTCTAAGTCCATGTCTTGCCTCCTCCGGCGGTGCCGAGCAGTCTGCTAGGGGGATGCGCCTGTAGCGGAGGCCTGTGTGCGTGTCCCTCTGCCGGCTGAAGATCTCCTGCAGCGTGTGGCAGCTCTTAAACATCCTCATGTGCCTCTCCTGCTCCAGCACCACCTCCAGCCACTTGTCACAGCGCAGCACCTCCAGTGCCAGGGCCTCCTCCAGCTCCTGAGACACAGAGCTGGTGAGAGCACCGACAAAGGAAACACCTAGAGTACAGGACTCCACTGCCAAACAAGCCCTGAGTTTCTCTGGACTGAGGTCACCCAAATGAAATGTGCTCTGGGACATGCCTAGCCTGACCACTGATGTCTAATAGAATAATAGAATGCTCTATCAGAGACCAGTGAGCCTGACGCATGATTAATGCCCCTCGGAGGAGGAGGAGGAGGAGGAAGCATACATGTAGATCCAGTCACCTGGAGCTGCTGTGGGCTGTGTGTGCACACTCTTATGGGCTCCTCCAGACAGGTGGGTTCTCGGGGGGTGAACACCTGGCCATTGGCCTCCACCAGCAGCTCCTCCTGCAGGTTGACCCACAGCACATGGGCGTGCTTCCTCCGCTCCGTCAGGTAGGACACAGCCGCACACAGAGCCTGAGACAGCATGAGGCAAGAGGCAGAGAGTCTCTTAGCGCCTTTAGGCATTAAACATAATGTACATCAATACTGTATACAATAATCTCTCACCTGCTCACACCGTCAAGAGTATACCCTCTCACTTTTCACAAATGAACAAATAATTACTTATAAACAAACAAATAGATCAAATCAAGTCAATTGAAATCAAGTTAATTTTTATTTCTAAAGCGCATTTACAGACAGCTGAGCCGCACTAAAGTGCTTCACAATGAAGTGCTTAAATGCAATGAACAAACGAAGATGGATTTAGTTCGATGGAATTGAATATGCAGTTGTCTGTCTTTAGGCTGTGAGTTTACAGTCCTACCTCAGAGCCAGGCTGTGTCATGCCATACACAGGCATTTTGGGGACCCGCCTGAAGTTGGATACCTTCATGTCTTTGGCTGTGCTCAGGATATCTGGAGCTAAATATTCACTGGCTACCTATCAGCAGAAGGAGGGAATACTGTATGTAAACAGAGCTGGGACAAAAGGCACAGGTGGTGCTTTGTCTGTCAAGTAGCAGCTGGTGTTGCTCATCAATAGGAACAAGCTGAGCAGGGCTTCCTGTAATTGGGGTTATGCTAGAGTTCAGGTGCAGCGCATATGTTAACAAAACAAAACAGCTCTGTTATATACTCGTAGTAACACATACACATAGCACTTCGTTATCCAGTTACATATACTGTGTCATACACATACAGTAGATTTGCTGGGCCCTCATTGGTCACACTGTTGAACTTCTCACTGGACCTTTTTTTAGGTGTCATGTGGTGCAGTCTGAGATACTAGAGTGGGGACCAGCCAATGGCTCTTTTGGATGATAAGCTACATGTTAGCTCCCTAAGCTACATGTGGAGTTGGTCCTCACTAGTATCCGGGCCCCTCTTGTGATGAGAGCAGCTGGGGCAGAGAGCTCTGAGAGATCCATGGCAGCCAGTAAGCGGTAGATCCATGCATTAGAGCACATCCACTCACTGAAGGCTACTGCAAAGGCCAAGGGATACTGTTTGAGGCAGACACACACACACACACACACACACACACACACACACACACACACACACACACACACACACACACACACA
>JASCQY010000031.1:11315328-11334401 GCA_030264315.1 Sardinella tawilis
ACAGGCACAACAGAACATGCTGTTTAAGACAAATAATAAATAAAGTGCAAAGAGCTTATACTTTAAAAAAAAAAAAAAAAAAAATTGGGATCAATGTGGTCCATTTTTGATGCTGATGAAAAAGTGCCTTTGGGCATCCTGCGCCCACAGTCATAGAGAGTGAAATGTGACAGTCGAGACAGTCGAGTTGAGAGATGGGGACAAAGAGAAGCTTACGTGATAAACACAGGAGCCACTTTGTTGGTGATGATGGACTTGGCCTTGCTGTTGAGAAAGCTGGCCATGTGAGGAGAGCTGTGTCCAGGGGAGCATCTGTCTGTGGCCACGCGCTTGCCGTGATGGAGGAGGTCTTTGCGTTTAGGCAGCATGAGCGACTCCTGGACTGCGCTGGCACTGGTGCCCATAATGCACGCCCTTCAGGGGAGAAGAAGAAGACGCACGTGATGCAAATGTCCTAGACATGCTATAGGCGCTAACTCATTAGCGGCTTCCCCAAACACAGCACGTTTTAACAAAGCTGTGCCAGATTTGATCTTTTGTGAAAGAGGGTAATGCAAAACAAGTGCTGTCAATATTTCCCTTTTTCCAATGTTTAATTTAAATAGCATCTTAATAAAAATGTGAAAGACAGAAAAACAGAATTCATATAATTTGCCAGAAACAGAATAAATATAATTGTCAGACATGTCTAGTTGCATAACACAGTGCTAAGGTCATTTCAGCGCCCCTCCACCCCCACCCCCACCCCCCCATCCTCAACAGATGACCACAGATCATACAGAGGCCAGAGCCAGTGCAGCCAGCGCTCAGGCTGAGTCAGTGCAGGGCAGTGGGGGGGAGAGTGGGCTTCTCCAGCTGAGAGAGCTGCCAGGCTGAGAGCATTGAGGGGTGAAAAGGACAGAGCAGCAATCTTAGCAGCAAGAGGAGAAAGTACTGTAGGCTATTTCATACAATCAAGTCAATGATTACAGCTATGTCTTTCATTCCCTCTAGAGTTGTTTGCAGCACATGAAGAGTTCTGAATTTGGTATAGTCTTACGAGTTCTTTGGGCTCCCACTTTGTCTTGATTGTTTTTTCTTGGTTTCAGCCATCTTCCAGTTTCCTTTTCAACCAATTGAAAAGCAGTTAATTATTCTGTTAGAGGCACTGGTCCCCTCATATAATCCATATGTCTGTCAGAAATTGAGGCATTTAGCTAAACACAGCTGAGGTATATTCAGGGAGATGCAGAGATTCTACCGTCCACCTCTGCAGCCACTCTCTTACTCTCTTTCTCCCTCCTTGCCTGGTCTCTGGGTCTATGGGTCGCACACATCATGCATGCCTCCCATTTATATGACCCAACCTCTGGGGGAACATCTGGCAGGCAGGCGCTAGTGTGGGTGGGTTGGATCAAGTAGCCTATTCACAGGGACAGCCTTCCTTCTCACAGGGAACACCAGACATCAACCCCCACATGTCCCATACCAGGCTATGGAAGTCACAGACATAAATATACTCAAAGTACCCACTGATTCTGGTGAAAGATTACTGAGATTAAATGCCAAAACAGTGTAGGGCCTACTACTCTTACTTGCTTCCTCAGATAGCAATGTGTTGATTGGCAAGAATTTAGCATTCCTTAGTCCAAACAATTTTTCAAATACAGAATCCTGGACTGTGTTTAGTCACCCCTGATGTTTTGAGATGTCGGCCAGAAGACCACAGAGAGCAACTGAAACTGGTATTGAAGACTGTCCCTTCAAAGTGTCTTGTGAAATGCATGAGTTACAGTAACTGACAAACAAATGTTTGTCCTAAATTGCATTAGATTGCCAGTCATGTGGAAAAGTTGCAATATACTCATGGGGTAAGTCAATTCATTAGTCTTTGGAGGCACATGCAGCTTGGCTGGTGAAGAGAGTGAGAAACCATGAGGTTTGGGAAAAGGATTTTCTTTATGTCAAGGGGGTGGACCTCCTACAAGATAAAATTATTTCTTCAACACTGTCCCTCCAAACTGACTAAATCTGGCAAATAATACTTAGAATGCTTGGCACACACTGTAGGTTTATTTCACATTGTGAAAGGTCATGGCCCTACCGTTCAATAAGTATTATCAATGACGCAAAGTGATCAACAGCAAAATGTTCCTCTGGATACTGAATGTACAACAAATGAACAGTGTGTGAGAGACTTATGCTTCTCACTTCTGCTTCTCACCTAAAGATAATATTGTCAGATAGCAGGTACTTTTGTCACATCATGACAGACTGCAGACACATGATGAACAATACGAAATCAGATACAGTGATAGTTTTTTATACTAAGGGCTTATGTTGTCTTCGGAGTGGAAAATTGGCGCAAAACATTCCATTTACTTTGTTCTGTTGTAAAGCATAGCCTTGTTTTCATGTAGAAATGTAAATAAAGTTGCGGCCACCGCAGATGTATCTGACCAACATTTACCTCGGGCAGTATTTTTATTCTCTTTTGTGAAGCGTAAGCTAAAGGCCCTGCCAATGCCCATGTCCAGATTAAACATCAAGCACACTCAAATGAAATACATTCAAAAATACCCCAAAGTCAATATACTGTATATCAACATTCATGAGAAATGATGAGTATATCAGCAGAGGCAAACTCAAAGAAACAGAGACAGCAGTGAATAGGCCTATACTATTTAATAGATCTTATACCAGATACTATATACTATAACACTATACTAGAACAGCTGTGAATGAACAAATACTATACCAGCAGAGGCGCTTCACCTGGCTCATTCAGTAGTCCTGTGTTTGGGTGTGTTGGCTGGGGAAGCCAAACAGTGGCAGTGCTTGGTGGCTGAGGCGACTCCTCTCCTCTCTCCTCTCCTCTCCTCTCAGTGAGACATCCTCCTCTGCCCCCACCACTCCTCACAGGTGAATTCCAGCTATTTCTCCTGCTGTCGCCGCCATGCCCGGCTCTGACAGACAGACAGACAGGGTGCTGAGAGCAGCAGATGGGACACCTCCTGCTGCTGAGACACAGGGCACAAAGAGCTGGAGCCTCGGGAAGGCACCTCACTGGCTTCACGCTCTCACAGCCTGATGACTGGGAGAGAGCGTGTGGGAGGACGCTAAGAGAACCTTTTTCTCTCTTACACACACACACACACACATGCATGGCCAATCACCCACTCAATCTCCTGGCAACAGACCACGTACAAAAGAGGAGCTTCGGCACAGGCTGAGTATATCCTCAAGCACTCTCAAAATCCACAGTTTGCATCACAAGTCTGCTTTACCTGTAACCATGCAAATGTATTTATGTTAGTGTTCGGTCACAAGCAGGCTAAATGTTGCCACAGATAATAGGTGTTAATTACTTAATTACTGGGATACACAAGTCTTGTATGATAATAAAATAAAAAAACAGTTTAGTCACAGTGTACTTCTATTTAAGACACGCTGTGACAGTTTTTTTTTTTCAGCATTTAGAATCTATGATTCTCATACATTAGAAATGTTGTTAGTGTCCAACCTATAGATTGAGAGGGACAAGAGAGGCATACACTGATTAAACGCTTCACAAGATCATTTGCATTAGGAATGGGTAATACAGAAACTATCAATAATCATGACATTTTTGTCAATAAAAATAGATCATAATATGGAAATATGATCTCAGAATAGGATTTCATTTCATATTTACAGTTATTCTCTGTGTATCTCTTAAGCATGTAATCATCTATCATCTCTTAAGCATGTAATCATCTATCAACAAGGACAAAATCCTTGTGGAAAGTATATCCTAATATATAATGAAAGATACTGTACTGTGAATTACTGTAACACATAGGCACTATCTTCTCGTGAAGGCTGGCAACAGAATTGTCGGCATTTAGATGATAATGCATATAGCATTAGGCCAGTTTTCCTTCAAAAGACTCCTAAATCTGTGTGCTTCATTACTTTTTATAAAATCCTTCTTGATCATAATAAACAAACTCTGTGAAATGTTAGCAACCACAAGACATCAGTTCAACTGATGCTTCTTTCAGGACTGCATACTCCAACCAGGCCTACAGGCAGTTTTCCAATGAACACAGCCTGTTGCCATGGGTCTCCAAGCAACCAGTCACTCTTCACACAAGTCCTTCATACAGTTTGATAATAGCAGCTTAAAGGGACTGAATTGACTCAGGGCAAAATGACTTTTAAACCCATGTTCTATTTTCTATTTGACTAGAACTATGTACTATATATTTTTTAATGTTGCATCTTTCCTAATGCTCTTTAATTTTATAAAATTTGCATGAGTACTCTTTTTAATATGAGGTGATTTCACACCTGTTTTGTACTGTATGTGTTTTTATGTCTAATTGGACGTTGGAGTCTGTAGTAAAGTTTGATTGATTGATTGATTGATTATATTTCAAAAGACCTACTGACTAATGTAAACGTCACTATATGACCTCCAAGTTGGGAGGCTACATCATCATTCAAGGTAAAGCCCTTGTGATGTCAACAGGTCTGTTTAGCGTATAATATTATATATATATATACAGTATATTGTATGTATGGGCAATTCCACAGAAAAGTAAACCTCAACATGAAAATTATGTTTTTTTTAAGGCTGTCAATTCCTTGGAAATGTCACAGGCGTAATAAATTTGAGGTTCATTTTACATTACTCAAAAGGTGGTCATTTTCATCAATTCATCATTCAAACTCGTGGTGTTGTTTTTACACCTGTTTGGTTCAGCTATGTCACGTCCATAACGCAAAAATGTCACATCCATAACACCAGTTTTCCCAAAATAACTCCAATCAGAAATTACTTATTTACGACCGAGTTTTTTTTATCCTGTGTTCATTTAGGTCTACTTCATAATATACACCAAAGGATTTCTGTGATGCTCTTAAACTTCAGACTTTAAGGAAAAACTGTAACCTCTCATAAAAGCTTGTCCATTTTATGTCACGTCCATAACGCAAATTAAAACGCTCATATTCTCATGATGTAAATCATGACATGTATTTTGAGTGTTTTCTGTGTTTGCAGAGTTCAATGAAAAAAAAAAGGAAATATTGCTATGCTTAGTTCTGGGACATTTAGTTAATGAATTTCCGTTCAAATGTCACATCCATAATGCTGGAATCGTCCATATATATATTAGAATATAAACCACCCTAAGGCCACTACACAACACCTACACACTTTGCAGGGCTGAATTACCAATAGCCATATGGCAACGGATATACAGGAATATTTTAAAACAAAAGGTTGTTTTTATGAAGGAACTTTATTGATCTTGCTGTAACAGTGTCCACTGGCATTGGCATTTCATTGAAAAATAAAGATAATTCAGGGATCTGAACAAAAAAAAAAACAAAACAGTTTTTTCAATCTCTTATGCGACACGATACAAAATTGTTCAGAGCTTACAGAACCCCAGCATGTTTCAAAAATTCATCTGATACTTTTGACCAATAATCACAAGGCAGCTAATGATTTTGAATGTATTCACTGAGAACAGTGTAATCTGAAACAAAAATTCATGATGATCTTATTACTCAATTAAAGAGAAATATTATTCCCTTTACTTTGACAGGTGTCCCATGTTTAGCGTTTTCATTGAAATACAGGAATTACATAGGCATGGCTGGTTTCAAATCATTTGTTGTTTGGCTTGTAATTTTTTGATAAAAATGTCAAAATGGCTCAAAACTCAAATCCTTTATAGAAATCTTAACACAAGAGCTACCAAGCAACTTCAATCATTCAAAAGAAAAACAGTATCACATTACACCTTTCATAGCATAACCAGGAAAAATCCATTCAGCCACAAAAAGTTAATCTCCAAAAATATAACGATTTTTCAGATAATAGACACAAGAGTGGCTTGATCTTTGCCTCAAAAGAGGAAGATCCTAGTGAGACAAGAAACTCTGGAATTCCAAAGAGCCATAACTCAACGGATGAAATTCACAGCCTCTAAGCTCAGCAAAGTAAGGCATGGGTAGAGACACTTAGCAGGAGTGCAAGAAGATAAATCAAAATGAGCGAGTGGGGAAAAAACAAATGAAGCACAGAATATGATGTGTTGATCACTACGCCAGAGTTAGGCTCTCTTGCCAAAGTCATCTTTCATTTTAAGAATTCTTTTCGGATTTCAGATATAAGATGATTGTTGGCTATGATACAGTATTTAAATAGGAACTGAAGTCATTTCAACAGATTTTCACACAGAAAGGTGATGGGAAATCATAGAGGTGAAAATGCATAGAGGAGAGTTTGAAAAAAATTCAAGTTTTTCACGACTTAATTTAAATGAGTGTCAGGTCCCTTTATAGAGTTGATTATAGTGCGCCGTTTTATTTTCTCATGTTCAGTGGCCAATTGACTGGTGGTCTATCAGCATTATATTAATCTCTATGAATGACCTGACAACATTTCAGTGCTTTTCTACCTCTGACTGAGTATTTAAACTTTGAATATGGTTTTAAATGGGCTGGCAACTGATTTTAAAATGTTCCTGGAATACTGACAGGACACTTTTCATTCTGTCAAATAAGTGTGTGGCAAAGTCCTTCCTAGGTTTCCGTCGAGCGCATTTTAAGAGCAGTTCTTTGGGCCACCTTGTTGGAAGGGGCTCATGGGAAATGCAACTACCCCACTCCCCACCAATGAAAAGCTTTCAAATTAAGCAAACAATCACTTAAAAGGCCACTTTTCCTTGAGACTTAGGATAGTGTTCGTGTGAAAAGAGTAGTTGTATAGCAATAATATCTAAATTAATTTCACAAAAAATAGCAAATCATACATTAACCAGGACTTCAGTCACATTCATGGTAATTTAGGAAACAATCGGTTCAAAATAAAATTTCTATGTAGACACAAGCATTGACTGGGTTTCTTTCAAGAGATATTTCCGCATGAAGTCTTATGGGGCATGAATGGTCGCACACAGGGGAACTGTTTGGCCATATACTATTCCAAATATTTGCCCATAAAGTCTATTACCACCATAGCACAGGTAAAGGGAGAAAATTGCCCTGTTAGAATCGTGTCTAAATGGGAAAGACTCCATTTATTATACATCTTAAATGAAATACGAATACCTGAAGTTTTCTACAAATAGATGCCAAAATCACACCAGCAAATAATGGGCACAATAAACTTGGAATGATAAAGGAATTTGCTGTTGTTCATAGACCAGAATGGCTGATTAATGCTGATCACTCAAACTCACCAGAAAGATTCTCATGACTCTCCAGAAGGGAGCTTTATACTGTTTTGGGGTATGATTTTCAGTTTTCTTTTGATTGATCATTTTGGATTCAAAATAGGCTTTTGTGACAATCTAAGTAACATGGCCCATAATTGTCCACTTATCTCATTCATTCATTCATGGACTAGACGAACAGAGTGAGTGATCAAAGAGTTATCTAGCAATAAAATGCACCACTAGTAAAAGTGATTTGTAAATGTTTTTTCCTTGAATATGTTACTTTTGGGCAGTTTTGTCACCTATTCCCTTAGTTTTTGGCCGTGAAGCCAGTTGACTGCAGCGTCCAGGAAATCTAATCAGATGAGGGCAACATCTCAACATTAGTTTTCCTGGGCTGAAGCCCCCAGGCAAAGTGACTGAAGTCAACATTAATCCCCATGGTTGATAAAGAACCCAGCAGCTAAAGAGAGAGCAAAAGGAGATGGCTGAAAGGGCTCATGACATTGGTTTCTACAAGCCAAGCCACTGGCACACGTGTACCAGGTTCATTCTTCTTGTTACTTCATCTGCATCCTCCTTCACCTAGATGTCCATCTCAAACTGAGCATCGTCACCTGCAGCACAAGAACACGAGGACAATCACCGCCATGTTGAATTTCCACATCAATAACAAGGCACTATGAGGCATTATAATGGTAAAAGAACTCCTTGAAAAGGTGAATGAATACATTAAGGCCTAATTTAATACATCTATTTTCAGAAGAGGCACTGAGCAGTGGTTAGGGGCAGATATTCTACAGGTTGCTATGGTTCAGAAACAGACTAGAGTGGCTGGTATTGGCAGTATTGTACCCAAGACAAGTGAGCTGAACATTGAACATGGTTGCACACTTTAAGAGCATAAGTCTGGGCTCATTAATGCCCGTCTGATGTATCTTAGGAACACTTCAGACATTCTGACCAATCAAAGCAGTAGAATTCGAGATATATTCTTTTCAATGTGTTTCTTTGGCATCTTTTTAAATGACAACGGCTGTTTGATTAAGCCAGTCCCCTGATTGAGAGAGGACTCAGAGGGGAAAGATGAGAAGACCCAGAGAGGAGTCTGACCTGTTCCTGGTTTAGGATCATGGTTGTTAATGTTGTTAGCTTCATTCTTCTTATTTTCATTCTTGACATTTTGGCTGGTTACTCCTGGGATGACTGGCAGGTGTGCTGGTGGGGTCTGGGCTATTGGGGAGTTACGTCTATCCAACAGAAACTTACGATCATAGATAATCCGGGTTCCTGCAGATAAAACACAACACAATACAATATGAACCCACTCATTGCAACGTTGAGTGTAATTCAATACACATTCTGTACTAGATGTGTCTGCCATTAACAACCTGTCCTTTTTCTAGTTCACAAAGCAGTGCACTGAGCTAATGGCTGTCTTATCTGAGGGTGTGGTACAGCACAAGTGATAGGCTATGGGTGGCTGTCTATGGTGCAACATGCCAGAGGGGTTTGATATGGATGTGCAATTTCCCACAAGCATAGGTTTGTGTTGCCCTTTTCACCTACCAGTTAGAAACAGTGGACTTCTATTTGCAAAATAAGACTTTTTTAAAAAATTGATCAACTTCATTAATGCTATTGTTTCTGTGACATTAACACTCGGATAAGTTTGAATCCAGTAGAGGTCAGTAGTCCATAGCATCTGTTGCACCTCAGAAGCTATCCTCGATCGTGCATACTTATTACTACCCCTGACAATCATGGATGGTCAGTCAGTCCTGCCTGCTTTATCATGAAATGACCAAATTTACAACTGCTATGGTCTAGGCATGTCAATGCATGCAAGAAGTGAACATGGTGCATGTGGCTGAAGTCCGAAAAAGGGAGTGCCAGGATTCATTCAGCATTAATAAACTGAATTATGTGCTCATAATCTAACTCTGTGTATAAAGAGAACATGCAAAATTTACACGGCTAAATGTGGTGCACTGTCATTTTAAACAAGCCTGAAAGACCATTACTGCTTTACTGTGAGTACTAATGGCGGAAACTTTAACGTTAATTGGTTTCGCAAAAAGGGACAAATGTCAACAGCCTCGATCGACTGGCATAGCATGTGTTCCATAAACGACAGTGCCTCACGACCACATAACAACGAGGTCACAAAATGTAAAACAGTATAATCTTTACTGTTAGCATTGTCATACGGTCATCATTTTCATTGTCACAGTGTAACATAGAAACATGCTTCTGAATCACTGCGTTGGTGCTCGGCCAATCAGATTCTTCAAGCCGACAGCATAGGCGGCGCAAGCTTTGTTTTTGTTTTCAGCGCTGTGTTAGGTGGGTAGCAAAAGGCACAGGCCACATCATTGCAATCCAGCAAACAATCCAATTGAGCATAATAGTTGACAAAGAACTATCCCTAGCTGCCCAACACACAAAATGCACCATCTGATTGCATTACCTCCCGGAGTGGTGGAAAATAAAGTGCCTCCAGGGGTGGTGCAATAATCATGAGGTAGCTGCGTTGTGTCGTTGATCAGCACCGTCCTGGTCGGGATGGCCCGGCTCTCACTAAACTGACGACTGGTCGACATTGCATCAAAACAATCTCTAAACAAATAATGGGAAACTGAAGATATAGGCTATCTAGCGGGAAGGTGGTATCCCGAACCCGTTCCCCTCTCTCTTTTCTCTCCAAAAACCTTCTTGTTGCTCAGCTTGCTAACCCAGCCGTCAGCACGGTCCCCTCCCTCCGCCAGGCAGGAAGCGCAGCATTGTACAGAGGATATGAGGTAATTTACCAGTGGTATCACGTGCTCAATGTGCTCTCTCGTGTACTTACTTTTATAATAAATAAATACACAGAACAAAGCTAACGTAAAAGGTGTGCAGTGGAAAAAAAGATGTGCATTGCATTTATATTAAACCATGCATTTGATAATTCCAATTTATCTTTGAAAGGTGTAGAAAACAGCAGTTGTAATGATGGTAAATACAGAGAATTGTTAACGACTTTATGACAGTAAATACCATGGAGTGATAACTACTTACCTTATGCCATAAAATGATGCATACATAGCAGGCTACAGTAACAATCTGACAGATACAACGCAAGACTGTGTACGCCCATTCACAACTGCGCATGCGGCCATGAGGTCCTAGCCTGAAAGAAAGCCGTGTACACAGTCCACTCCACACGTCATTCACCGACTAATACACAGTTCGGTAGTCTGAATACAGCAAAAAAGCTAACACGATGAGTTTCACAATCGAAGAGAGGGGAAATCCAAATACTTTGAGTTACAGAGTGTATTTCAGTAAGTAAAATATGCATAATCTATCGATATTTTATTCGTGAGTATTTTATGATAAGCTACTGATGATGGGACGTAATATTAAGTTTCCACGTGTCATTCATATTGTCCTCAAATTCATGGTCAAATCAATAAGCAATATCAGAAATGTGCGCGTAATATTTGCAATCTGCCGCGTGCTGTAAGTGATACTAGAATTAGCAGGTTTTCTGTGAGATATGCTAATGTAATATTGTCTTATCAGTTCTACCGGCTAAGGAAAGGATTGATGAAGTAGTATGTTCCTTCCTGAGTCATTGAAGGAGTGGAGCGACCGATGGTTATCGCTAACGTTATGTGCTTGGTTACGCTTTTGATTTGCAACGTTGGGTGAACTTTCAGTTCATCCAGGAAAGAAGTTCTCGAGATGCTAAGGCAACGATAGGTTTTGTGTTACCGTTATCAAAGTTTATAGTGAATTGCATATTACAAATTGCTTTTTATTACAGTGGTCAAGTATTTGCACTTTATGTCCATGTGGACCAACCACGTCATCACTGAATGTCCTGAAAACATTATCACATTCAGATCCTGAGTCACATTCAGTCAAAAATTGAGTCAATTTGATACGCTTTATCTCTCCTACAGAAAATGCCGAAGGGAAGTACATCTCGCCATTCCATGACATACCTATGTATGCAGATGAAAACCAGGTAAAGAGTTTGATGTAGTTAACAGGATACATTGTAGTATTTTTTTAATTGCATCAAGATCACTTCATTTGCCAATGCAGTGGCCTTTGCTATTACTGTGAAAATGTCATGTTGAAATCTTGAGGTAAGAGGTCATCATATTTGGTAGTTATCATAAGGTGCCTTATCATAATGATAATTCAGATTGCCTCGCGTGTACTCATAAGGGGCATTATGTAGGTTGCATTTTCAAGTTTTAAATCCATATGTCATTAAATATAATTGTATTCTTTGAAACTGCATACATATGCCTATATACTGTAAGTACTAGTACTGTAGGTCTAATCTAATCCACCTTTTTCTACAGAATATTTTCCATATGGTCGTTGAGGTACCCAGATGGACTAATGCAAAGATGGAGGTGCGTGTACTTTTTTGACCACATGGTTTGAGATTATACTTGACTATTCACCAAAGTGTAGTGATATTGCAGTGATGTTCTGTTCTATGCCAGACTACAAGGTCAAGGGCTGACCATAGATATCAGAGTGAACATGAACTCCAGCTCTGTCAGTGTGAATGAGCATATTGTCAGAAAATCATTCCCAGGGTCAGGTTAGGACTCAAGGAGGAATTGTTCAATTCTTCCAAAGCTATTTCTGGGATGGTTGTCAGTTGGGGGTCACTTTCTCGATGTGCCACTTCTACTGGAGGTTTTCTTTATCTTTCTTCTGTCGTTGGAGCTCACCAAAGCCCTTTCCCCCCCAGATTCCCTGATTTGGCTGGGCAGCTCTACAAAAGGTGTGGGGTCAGTCTGAAACTTCACTCCAATTTATGAGACATCGTCACTCTTTTCTTGGAACATTCAATACCACTTTTGTAGCCATTTACAGTTCCATGAAAGTTCAGGAACGATGCTTAATGGACCCTTGTTGCACCATCAAATGCTGTTAAGCACTGTTCCAATAACCTCATGCACAAATGGCTGGTTGGTGGATTAAAAAAAGAACCGCAGTGATACTGTAATAGAAGACATTTATCTCAAATGCCTTGATAGTTCTTATCCTTTCTTCTGTAGCAGTTGATAGACAAGGGAGTGTTCTATTAAGGAAGAGTTCTTGACTTTGAAACACACCTTGTGCAACAGGAAGTCAGGCAAACAGTACTACATAGTTTCATTTTTGCTTTAGTATCTTTTGTCAGCTCTTAGACCTTATAGTCTGGTTTGGGCCATTCAAAATCATGGACAGTATAGTCAACCGGAGCCCAACTTTGTTAAATCCAATCAAGTGGTTGACATATCAAGACAGGCACTTGAAATGAATCACCAGTATTCTAGAAAAGGATGAGTGTAGATTAATGAGAATTCCAGATTCCATCCATTCCATTCCATCCTTGTCAATGTGCATCTGAGATACTCAAATGAAAAGTCCTCAGTTTGAAACACCTGCAGACATTTTCAGGATGTACTATAGTATTATTTTGGTGCAGCGGAATGAGTCTGCAGATCAAACTTGTGTATCAGCCCGAGTCATTTGGATGTAACTCTAGTAGTCCTCACTCGGCTATTCTGGTATGTCCTTCACTGAGGGAAGGAAGTTACACTTGTGATGTGCTGGATGCGATAAGCGTGTTTACTGTGGGAAGTGTACGTAGTGGTAACTAGACCCTACTGATTTCTCTCAGTGGTATTGATTGTGCACTGAAGAGATCACTGCTCTCTCTTTGTACGTCCGTGACCTGCAGTTACAGGAGGCATGTGATGTGACATTCCTCCATTCACCTGGAGTCAGCCTGTAGGATATACTTACACCACTGTTTACTGTATTTACATTTGAGTGCTAATGTTAACACTAACACTACTAGCCTACTTGATAATGCAAGAGGCAAAATACACTGAATGTGAAGAGGCACCCAGAAATAACCATGAAAATACATTAAAATTGTACACTAAGTTTTCAATAGATGGACCCTGTTTAGCGCATGCAAAATATACTGTATATTACAATGTGATGTTTAATTAATATTGGGCTATTTCAAACAAAAACCTAAATAGAAATGTTGCTTTTGATAAGAACATAATAATTGATAAGACATGATGATTGCATGTTGTGTTATTGGTGATGGTTGTGGGTCCGTGAACTGCCATCTTCAGGTGTCCTCGTAGATGTTTTGTAGGGGTCAGGCTCTGACTGGTTGAACCACTCCAGGACACTCCAGATAGAACTGAAGCCCATTGTTTTGGCTGTGTGCTTTGGCTCTGGGTAAACCTGAACTCTGGTTTAAGGTTTAGGGAGCATATTTTTTTTTTCCATAAAACTTGTCAATGCAAGCATTCATCAATAGCTAAGAGAGGCTTTCTCAAAGAACAAGATTGATAGTCAGAGTGCTGACAGGTTAAAATAGGGTTGTGTGCAATAATCCCTTTCTAATGGTTCATTAAGGTTACTATAAAGTAACTGACAATCATGAAGACCAAACTGTGCAGTGCAGTGCCTTTAAGTTGTTGTTTATTTTCTCTGTAGTAGTGGGCCTCCCGTATCCTGTCTTGTTAGAAGACTTGTGACTTGTCCACTTTAATGGGGACGTTTCCCTGCATGTTTGGGCCAGTCATCCAATGATGAAAAATAAGCAATGATGAAAAATAACTTCTCTGTGTAAAACGGTGACATTATACTATGACATGACTTTCTGCAGCAGCAAGTGAGGGCAAAGCATATAGTGTGTGTTATAACAGAAAAATAATTAACTGTTCTAGGAAATGAATATACTTTGTGCAAGGGATATTTTCTGTAGGCTACTTCTTCGTGGTTTAGTCTGACACCTGCAGACTTCCTGTGTGAGACAGCTCAACAGAAATGGCTTGAGAAATGATAGTCATGCATGTATGTTAAAACTTTTAGCTGTTTTGCTGTGAAGTGAAGTTACTGGGATGAATTACTATAATGATATTTGAGAATAGTGTAATACTAAACAGTTCAGTTTGCATGTTTGATGGCGTGTTAAGTACAAATTTCTGAATTTATCTTTCTTTTTTTTTCTTTGTTTTGCTGTGAAATTGCGTGGTTGGTTTTGAATGTTTTGGTTTATGATCAGCTTTGAAGACACCATATGATGTTGCTTTGACAGTGTTGATGGTGTAGAGATACAAATGTTTGGGCTTCCCAATAGTAAGACTACATAGTCATACTATAGTTGGGGGGATCTTCTTCACCTTCCTGGAGGATACCTCTGGGCAGATGAGGCAGCAGGAGTAGGGGATGGGTATCAAAGTTGGTGTAGTGTATTAGTCTGGGAATACCCATGCTGCCTTGCGTGCTCTCTCTGAACTGCTTGGCAGTCTGGAGACCAAGGCCAAAATTTTCGCATGGATTTGGGGGCCAGTCACAGAACGAGGAGAGACGGCAATGTGTCACAAACTTTTGGACAGACCAAACCACACATTCCCTACGAGAAAATGAACATCCAATAATAAGCCCTATGAAGAGTCACTAGACGTCCCCGGCAGAGAATTACATTTGTTGCCGATAGGGGCGTATAGTGCGGCTAGGCTACATCTGCATAGATGTCGTCTATGTTTTATAGTGCCATTTTACAATTAAAACATATTGACATTGACAAGGCCTAAATAAGCTGAGGTTGAGTTTCTGGGGTTGTTGTCACTTTGTCACCTTTGTGTCTTTCTTGCCTGGTTACTGAGCCTGCTTGGACAACAGCAGGAGGAATCCAGTTGTACCTGCTTGGAACAAATGCTGTCATGTTTCTGCTCTTTTACATACTGCTGCTTTCTGTCAGTCAGTACATACTGTAGGAAGGCTAATTCGCATGGAAACATGCACTAGGACCTTTATTCCCACAACTTGCAGAAATAAACACATTTTATTGACCCTTTATAACACACGAGTAGTGTGGTAAAGTTAGTTTTTGGAGTAGCCCGCATACGGATGATTGGAGGGAACAGATTATACCTTAGGGCATTTCTGGGCGAGGATGGTCAAATGCTTTTTGACAACTGTATGACATGTCAAATGTCCATGGATACATTTTCCTTCCTGTATTCTGTAATGCAGACTGGGGTTATATAAATTAATTGTTTGACCTCACAGATTGCCACCAAAGATCCTCTGAACCCAATTAAACAAGATGTGAAGAAGGGAAATCTGCGCTATGTCGCTAACGTCTTCCCTCACAAAGGCTACATCTGGAACTATGGAGCCATACCTCAGGTAATGCACAGCAAATAAAGGGTTTCAACTGAAAGGTTAATCTTTAGGGGGGGAATCGTGCAATGTTAATGGAATGCAAATATGTGTGGAAATAAGATCAAGGTCACAGAGTGTTGTTGATGCCACATTCTCTTTTTGTTCCACTACCAGACATGGGAGGACCCACAGCACAAAGATGGCGATACAGGCTGTTGTGGTGACAATGATCCAATTGATGTCTGTGAAATTGGCAGCAAGGTAATTTACCCTTAGAGTGTGGTTAACCTGCCAGTGATAAAATATCCATACTGACAAGGTGCTGAAGTTTTCATCTGACGGAGATGATGGACCCTGTAAATTTACTTTCTCCGAAATATTTGTTTCAAACATTTTAGGTATGCTCAAGAGGGGAGGTCGTCAAGGTAAAGGTTTTAGGGGTGTTGGCGATGATTGATGAAGGGGAGACTGACTGGAAAGTTATAGCAATCAATGTCGAGGACCCTGAGGCAAAGAACTTCAACAGTAAGTTAATGTCACATGTGATACTAACCCTAGGTTGACTAAGGGTTTTTTTGTTTGAGATTTGTGGCTTCACCTCGTGGGCTTTTGATGCAAAAACTGACATCTATGTATTCATGTTGTTCATGTTGTTCATGTATATTATGTTATTTTGTGGATGCCAGATATTGAAGATGTCCGAAAGTTGAAGCCAGGCTATCTTGAAGCTACAGTAGACTGGTTCCGCCGCTACAAAGTGCCTGACGGGAAGCCCGAAAACCAGTTTGCCTTCAATGGAGAGTTTAAAGACAAGGTTTGTCATCAGCACTCATTCACAAAGTTAAAATGATGCAGTGGCACTAACTTAAAATGATAAGATAATGTCTTTTAATTTGTATTCATAATAATTTTGATTACTTCACCATACCTTGCATTAGTAGTGCATATGTTCATACTTCATATTCATGTTTTTTTTTTAGATAAAGTCATTCTATTCTGTTTGGTGATGTTAACTCTAAACTTGCAGGACTTTGCTATTGAGACCATCAAGAGCACCCATGGCTTTTGGAAGAGCCTCCTATCCCAGCCAACTAACGCAGGGGGACTAAACTGGTAAGGAGACAAATTGCTTTTGGCATCTTTCATTGTGCTATGGATTGTTGGTGAACATGTCTTGATCTATGAAAGTGTTTTTCACCATTCACAAATGTGAACATATTAAGTCAAGTCAAGTCAATTTATTTATATAGCACTTTTAAAAAACAACAGCAGTTGACCCCAAGTGCTTTACAAGAGATGCTAAACATAACAAAACATCACATATCTCATTCAAGAATAAACATGCTCTCCATATGTTAAGGGTTAATGAAAATGCAATTTTTTTATTAAAGGAACACGCCACCTTTTTTTGATATTTATATGTATTTGTATTATGCCCAAGTATTATTCAAAAAAACGCATATCATTTTCTTTTCAGTGTGTTTAGTACTTAGATTGACATTATTAGCATATCTTAGCACAATCACTGGAAGTACATGGTACCATTAGCATCAAGGTAAAGGTGTCCACTTGGCAGAATTAAATATCAGTTTTTGCACTTTGGTTAATTAGGTAATTTTTGAAGTGCTTTGTAAATAAATGTGATGATGTTTTGTTTGGTACCATAGACTTGCTTTGGTATGTTGAATAAGCTTACACTGTCAAACAAGGCATTGCAGGCACATAGGGTGGAATTCTCTGGTGCGCATAAGTTAAAAAATCACTTGGCTACGCACTTCTCCACCATTGCCGCGAATGGCGGAAAAGCGCGCAGCTAAGTGATTTTTGAACTTGCGCACACCGGAAAATTCCACCCATAGTAGAGAAAAAATGCTATGTGCTTTCATGTTCAACTAGGGGTTGACTACAGATAAGCAATTTCCCAAAATAAGGTGGCGTATCCCTTTAACATCTTTGCGCAGACGTAAGTGTTGATTGTATTTTTGTTCTTAATTGCAGTAAAAACACGTGCATCTCTGAAGGCGGGAGCCCACACTGTTGCTCCAGCGATGAAGCCAAAGCCGTTGTCGATGCTGTAAGACCATCAACCCTTTCTCTTTTAACCCCACCCCACCCCCAGCCTTTCAGCTCTTCCAATGGCTAATTCTGAGCTAGCCAGGACTTAGGGATGAGACGATTATAGATTTTGATGGTGCTATTATTTTCTGTTGCAATTATGCGATTATTATGCATTAATTAGTATGACCAAAAAAGTAGCAGAAATCACAGGAATGATGCACAGTTTCTTAAGCTTGTTATTTACTGTTGAATGTAAAACAGAAATAACACCTTTTGTTGTTGGAAAAGACAATACAGCTTGTGTGTGCTGCTGGTGTAACCTTATTCTTGTTCGGTGTGAGTTGCACCACCAGTCATGAAATGTTGTGTCAAAGAATATTTTATGTCAGTCGCTCCCAGCCGGAGTTAGGGCAATCTTCTCGTTTTGACGATTTTGCCTTTACAATGGGAGTGCGCCAGCACTCTTGCACACGCGTCCAAAATGCTATTCTTAAAATGTTCGAAATCTCACGAAACTTCCTACAAAGTATTATCAGGGTCTCTACTCATGAACGTCAGCATAGACAACATTCTTGCCGCACTCAAAGCTTAGTAAAACTAATGTTTCTGGAAACAGTGCAGCAGCAGCCAATAGTTTTGGAGGAATTGGTCTACGTTGGCCTACACAACAACACAACTTAGAATGTCGTGTGGAGATGGGAAAGCAGCGAAGGTGAAATCTATGTAATACATGCTGTATGCTGGAACAGTAGGTGGCACGTTCGCCAGATAGTGAGTTCACATGAAGAAGAAATCAAGTTTGTTTTAACGAAAACAGAGATGGTGTATAACTATACATTCTATACAGCTATACATTCTTCTAACATGCTACTTTTAAGACGAATATTAAGGAGGACTAACTGATTATTAATGAGCTTAGCTGTTGCTAAATTGGTTTCTAACTTTAAAACATGTGCCTTTCTGTCTGCACACTGTATAAAAAAGCGTCTAGTGTGAGAAGCCACGGGACCTTGTTAAGGCTTTGGGATCTTGCACTGGCACTTTAAAAGTAATTTTAGCACTGCTTGGGGTGGGCCCCTGAAATTGCTTGTGCTCCGTGTGGAGCAAGCATCACCTTGACATTGGCATTGTAGGCCATACAGGTTGCTTGCCATCATGAATGAAATAAAACCCAGTCAGAATGGGGCCTGCATGCATGATCTGCTTGGATGTCAGCAAAGACAGCTGCTGTACCACCACTGCTGTGCTCACAGTGGGGAGTGTCTGTGTGTGAACCTCTGCCTTAGATCCTGTAGAAATACTGCAGAAAAAGTGCCAGTTGTATCAATATTGAATTCCATCATGTTGACAAAATGTACCCTCATGTACTGTACACCTCAAAGTGTGCTCAATGAATGCTCATGGGTTAAGAGACTTAGTGAGGGGAAATCTTTGCAAAATCTGTGCTGATTTTGATGCTGAAGTAACAGTGGGAACCATTCTTAAATTCATGGGCAGTGCGTCTGGCAAGAACAAACTGGTGCCAATTTTTCACTTGCACATTTCACATTTAAAGTGATACACCGGCGCGCCCAAACCTAACATCCCAGTGGAAGCAGTGGTCGAGTACAAGGAGCTGACAAAAAA
>JASCQY010000031.1:11361634-11379458 GCA_030264315.1 Sardinella tawilis
TACGAGATGGGTTTTGCAGAGATACATGAAGTTTGATTTTTTACTCTAGATGTTAACATTCGCGTGATCTTCCCCTTCTGTAAACAACTCAGGATGCATTTGATGGATGAGCACAATGACAATTGTGTAAAATCAGCCTGATATTAACATAACGTAGTCTCAAGAGGATTAGCGTAAAACAGTGTGATGTCGTTTCCATAGCAACAGGCATGGCACTGCCGCCAGCAGCAGCGCGGCTATCTCCAGGCGCTGCGAGAGCATTTCAGGGAGGTGATTTGTGTCCTCCATCATGCCTTTGGAAAACAGAGAGCCCCTCTCATCACTCTCCCGCTCCCTCTCCGTCTCCAGAGTGCATCTAGTAAAGCGTGCGCGCAGCGCTGCCTGCCTCCCATCAAACACATAATTAGGCTCCCTCTACGCTGCACTCGTGCCAAATCTGGCTTATGGGACTTGAAAATCCCCCACAGATTCCATGTCCACCAGCGGTTTCCCCTCATAACCGAATCACGTCTTCATTCGCTGTTTACATGCCATCATCATCATCATCATCATCATCATCATCATCATCATCATCATCACCACCACCACGGCTGTGTTGGCCAAGGAGAGGAAGTGCCGGCCTTCAGTAAATTACACCTCAAAGGAGCTGAAGGTGAGGCTGGCTAACAAGGCCTCCATGATGCTACTGTAGAATCATGGGCTTGTGCTGTTTTCATAGCACACTGTAGGCAAACTTTAGTTTGGTGACGGTTCATTAGACATGCAGAGGTCTTTGCCGTGCAAGGCTGAGCCTTATTGCATGACCAGAGAATGGGCTTGCTATTGCATCAGCCTGATAAACATCCTTAAAGCCAACATAATGAGCTTTGGTGAGGATCTGTGAAAGCTTTGTGTGTGTGTGTGTGTGTGTGTGTGTGTGTGTATACAGGACAATATTTTCTGCAGCCTTGGGTGATGTCACACTAGGCAGCGGACGCATCACACATCTGGTTCCCAAAAGCACACCAGCAATGAGGGACTGTGGGGGATGATCGTGATGTCCATGCGTATTGCAGTAGAATAGGAGTAGCAATATGGGGTGCCTAATACATGCCATATGTCTGTATGCCTCCCTGATATCACCTGGAGACAACACCCACCCAACACCAACACCCTGGCCCCCTTCATATCCTATGGCAAATTTTCCAATGGAGCGTTTTGTGAGTACATAACCTATTTACGCTACTGTAGAAGTTTGGTAAGATTACTTGCATTTTTAGAGGTGTAATTTACGAGATACATGACATGTGCCAATAGCGGCTGTATCAAGACATTCGTCAAGCTCGGCTATCTCCGTCAATGTTCGACCAAGGTAAACAAATCTTCTAATGGGGTATGTGAATGGACTTCATAGTGCATAGCGCTTTAGTAAAATTGACTCCGAACCTCGACTTTAATTAAAAAATCCTTTTTTGTAGACTTTTTGTCACTTTTTCAATGTACGACCCTCCTCAAATTGGGATAGCAGACAACAGACCAATCTCTTGACATACAAACCTGTACTTCAAATACCATATCACAAACACATATATGCATGCATAAGTCATGTGCCATATGCAGTATACTGCTCCAGCACTCACTGAGCTCACCTAGGCTACTGTGTCGCTAATAAGGTGTCTCAGCTCATAAGGCAAGGCTGCAGTTTTGCTGAGCAGAGTAGAAGGACCACCCAGTCCTACAGCACACAGGGCATTCAGCATAAGGCCTGCACCTCTTCAGATGTGCTAACAAGGCCCCGAGGCCACTGGTGTCGGTGGGCCGACTTCAAAGTGCAGACATCCCACTCGTTTAGTCATGTCTGAATGGGACAAATCTATCAGCTGCCCTCCTCTGCTGCCTCATCAGTCCTGTGATGAGGCAGGGGCCGAATCAATGGGCTGAAATGAATGGGGCTCCTGGTATTGTGTGGGGTGCTGATGGAGATCAATGCTAGTCAAATACTGTATTAGCGACTCATACCTACAGTAGCCATCCCTGCAGGCCCGTATCACATAAAAGGTAAAGCAGGTGAAGGTGCTCTCAACTCAAGACAACTGTGTCAACTTCGCACTCAAGAGCTATATACTGGGAATGCTTATTATGGGCTAGATCCCATTATTCTGTATCTGGTTAATATTATTTCGGTTTATGTTTTTAATTCAGTTTTATGATATCGTATAGCTCTTGAGTGTGACTTTTTTTCTTCTTTTCTGCACTGGGCCACATCACATGACACTGAGTGCAGGGAAGCTCTGTGAGAAAAGGCCAATCGAATGTAAGCTACTATTAGGACTGGTGAGAAAACAGAAGCAAAAACTCCTTATTAAAGGAGTGAGTAATCTTGAGCTGTTTTAAAACCTAAACCCACTGCAAAGCCAAGAATTAGCTTGACAAGGTGACCAGGGTGGGCTTAAAATGAGTGTAATTGTGAGAGATTCTGGGAGAGCCACACTCTGGTGCATGTGGCCTAAGTGGATTTTTTATTCCACAGGAAGAATGCCAATGTCATTCTGCTCTAGTCTAAATCGTGCCCCTCAGGGCTGCTGGCAGGACCTCGGCAGAGCTGGCAATTAGCCACTGATTACATCTCCAGATCTCTGCTAATGGACTTTCTGTCTTCTGAGCAACCATCAGTGTGCAGCAAGGACACACGCTTCTGATTTGAGGGTGGCAAAATGGAAAAAGCAAATGTGGAGATACAACTTGTATCTGTGTTTAAAAAATCCAATGCATTTGTTTTTAAGAGCATCTGTTTGTGTATTCATAAGCACAACCCCTAATGCTTACAACAAAATCCAACAGTGAACAATGTCACATACATAATAGATCTAGTTAGTTATGAATGTGACAGCAAGAAATTTGACTTTTATTGTCTTACTGTACCAATACAGAATAGAGCACCACACAGCCGTGTTCCTTAGGCTCGCGTGCAACGCAGCTGAGTGTGTGACACAGTACTGCTGCTGGCCTGGTTGTTAATCACAGCTGCAATTCTGATTGTCAGATTGGCTCACGTACCCCACTTATGTCAAAGAACACCTACAGTAGTCATCACCTGTCATGTGCACAGCTGCATCCATGATCGGAAGCACAGAAGCTTCTAACTGTTTGCATTCTAAATCCTTTGGCAAACAATCGGGGGTTTCTTTCTCCGACGAAAACGAGGACACATTCTGAGCATGCAGGACACACGTGATGGTGAATACAGATGAACTGGTGACACACAAAGGACTTACCTTCATTTGAAACCTGACCTGCATCCCATGATCGAATGTAGTCGTCCTGAAGGGAGAAGAGCAAGACACACTGACATTCAGCGGCTACTGAACACTATAATGTGAAGCATGGTTAAGGAGCCAAGCTCTGCCTACGGCTAAACATGTTTTTCTTACTGCACAGGCAAGGCCTAATGCTACGTCTGGCCTGTAGGCCTACAAGCGATGCAAAGAGACTGATTGCTTTCATATTCTCCATCATACAGTACGACAATAAAAAGATTCAAGATATTTACTCACCTCAACTTCCTGGAGAGGCAGGAGGTACACGGGGTGAAGTGGAGAGGGAAGAGAGAAGTGAGATGTGGATTAGCTTTATTCTCACATGTCAATATAAACCCATTCTTTATCTGTTTTTATGTTTCCCATGCATTTTGTTATTCTCTAAAAACAGATCAATATAGAGGAGGTCTCATGATTCATAATGTTTACACTGTTCACCAGAATCATCACAAAGGTTACTGTTCAACACTCATACATTGAATTGACTTGCCAGTGACTGACGGTGGCACTCTCTACAAATTATTCTGCTCTTGCAAACAGTGTGCTTTGCATAAAGGCAACACCGAGCTAACATTTCATCCATTACAACTGCAACATACAGTAGATCTCTCTCCATATTCATTTGAAATGACAAATATAGTGTAAACAAGGTGAATAAATTGCTCACTTGGCAAATGTTTTAACATACACGACAAATACAAACCTTTTCAAAATGTACACAAATATTGTTAACATCATAAGAAATATATCACTGAAATACGTTTACAGCATCACAGCAGTAGCAAAATTTCCAGAAGAATCCATAAAATATGACACCTGCACTAAGGCTTGCCCATAAAAGGGAGTCATGTTTTAGCATCCTAATCTAAAGCCCCCTTCATGAAGGTAATCATTTCCTTGATTGGCATGAAATCATAGCTGTCCATTTGCAAATATCCTTGAATTCATTAATTGGATCAGATTATTGCTTCTTGGGAGAACGGGCGCAAAACAAGCACTCTGTGTCAGACATGCAAGATAAGGAAATCCTATTTGATGGGGAGGATTACAGCCTCAAATACTGTGTAAAAGTTGTCAGAACATAACCTCCAATACTAGCAGATACCAATCTCAAACTGCTGAGACTGTGCCCCGCGTCTGAGCCAGGACGCCGATGCTCAACATGAGCATGTGTCTCACAGTTGAGATCAGTACAGCTTGGTCTGAGGATTGAGGGACAAGACAAATGATCCTACCACCAGTCAATCAGTGTTGGGGATTAAATAGTATTAAATATCAAATATCATGGCACACATAAACACATCAGACAGCTCAAAAGTCTGTAGGAAGTCCATCCCACTACTGCATTTGCAGACCCTGCCTGAGCTCAGGAGAGCCACAACAGTGTGGCTACTACAGGAAATACACAGAGCACAGTGCACAGGAACTACACAGAGTGCAGGGCATGGGAACTACATAGAGCACAGTATATGGGAACTACATAGAGCACAGTATATGGGAACTACATACAGTAGAACACAGTGCAAGGAACTACATAGAGCGCAGTACAAGGGAACTACACAGAACGCAGTGTATGGGAACCATACAGACCGCAGTACAAGGGAACCACACAGAGTGCAGTACAAGGGAACTACACAGAGCAAAGTGGACAGGAACTACACAGAGTGCAGTGCATGGGAACTACATAGAGCGCAGTATATGGGAACTACATACAGTAGAACACAGTGCAAGGAACTACATAGAGCGCAGTACAAGGGAACTACACACACCGCAGTACAAGGGAACTACATAAAGCGCAGTACAAGGGAACTACACAGAACGCAGTGCATGGGAACCATACAGACTGCAGCACAAGGGAACTACATGGAGCAGAGTGCAGTGTATGGGAACTTCACAGAGCGCAGTGTGTATGCGGTGCACAGACAGCAGATGCAGTGCCATTGTGCGGAGCCAACACTGGCACTGACAGCCTCAGCTCTGGCCTCCAGCCCAGCTCAGAGTAGGAGCCACTGAGGGCTGCAGTGCTGGGGAGCAGGACACTCGAGGCCACCAAAGGCAACGGCATTTGGGGTGTGCCAGCACACAACTAGCTGCTCATTTCAAAGATCAGCCATAGAGTCAAACAAAGCCTGTATACACCATACATACACCTCTTTGCTGAACTCTCTCACGTATCCCTGCGTTTCTGTCTATTTTAGGGCTTACTGAGGCGCTGTTTGACATGGCCAAGTCAAAGATATGGATGGACCAGTTCAGAGGCTCGCATGATAGAGAGGACTGCTTCTCCTGCACCGGGCCAGAGAATGCTGATTGATGGGTTGATAATCCTCCAGATCACCATAACGAAACTGAGAGTGTCAAACAGGCACTCCACAAATCGGACAGAGCTTCAAAGATATTTAATACGATGGCACAGTTGTATGTAGATAATAAATTGGTAATTGCCACTTATAACTGACATTACTGACATGGTTGAATTTGTATTTTAACTTCAGAAAAGCAAGAGGAATAACACTAATACTACTAGGCTACTAACAGTGATAATACTGTAATAGCATCCTAACTTGCCCTGCAGCAATTTCTTTGGGACATTCATCCCGAGTGTTACTGACCAACTTCCAAAAGTGTTGAACTGGTGGACAGGACCAGGTGGAGAGTAGATAGGCATCGGGTGTGTCAAGAGTGCACTGAGTGCAGGTGTCAGATATGAGTAATCCCATTTAATCCCATTCTATACATTTTGAGTTGGGTGATATGACACCCCTAGTGTTCCAAGAGCAATGCTATATTATCTAGGCTAACTGCAACTTGATAATTACACAGTGACCACTTGAGAGTTGTTTTTCCATTCGATGGTCTTCATGGTGTCTAAAGTTTAGCAAGGTCTCCTGTGCCCCCAAACAGATCAGTCATTTCTGTTTGAGAGGGATGAACGCCCTCAAACCACCCAGGGCTCCCCCTCACCCCATTCCAGAGCAAGTCAGCTGTGCTGGACACAACTTGTGCCCCCATGTGCACACACACACAGTTTCCTTCTTGAACACATAATCTTTCCATATACTAAATTAAAAAAATAAAATAAAAAAGAAGATATATTGGCCCTGATTATGAATGACCGTAATTGATTTTTTTTCCCATAAGAGCGTTTTATGTGTTTTCTCAATTTATTGCCAACTATATATTTACACTGAAACCTCAAACTATAAGCATTCCTGACTAAATTCCCACTATCTCATGTCAGGAGATTTTATGAGTTTTAGGAACAGTGGCAGCCTATTACAAGCACAGGGAGGAAAAATCACACCATTAACCACATAAATGTCCTTGTGATCACTAACCCACCCTGCTCTGTACTTTACGGCCAATTCCTGGCATCAGACTCCGGTGCTGGCCCGGGTGGGGGGGGGGCAACACCAGTATTGTTCTAGAAGGTCATGCCAGCCACAAGGACACTAAACTGGCTCATTCCTGTGGACCAGAGAGCCAGGGCAAGCGGCAGGAGGCTGACTTCCCACCCTTGGAGACTAGTGGACAGACATGAAGCCCATGGCAGCAAGCTCTGTAAGGCTGTATACTGTAGTACAGTCTCCCATCCCAGCATGTCCCAGTATTACCATCAACTCAGAGCTCACTTGCATGAATGTCATGTGCACATTTACTATAAACACACCATAGAGGGTGTTGAAAGGTGTATCTCTACAGTACTTTTACTATACTATACAGTATATGTATCCAGAAAACTTCAGATGCTGCTTCAGATTCAAACAAACTGAACTGGGACCAGTTTCCTGAAGCCCTCCTAACAATTACATGGATAAGTGACACTTCTACGCTTTCTGAAATGACCTGGCTAATCCTGAGCACACTGCGTTGTGTTCAGTCAGTAAATCTGTAATGTGGCCATTCATTAGGCCTATCAATGTATGGAGATCACATTTTTCCTGCTGATGCGCTGAAAACACAGCATAGCTTTTTGCCTATTTGTCCATCTATGTGAAATTCCCAGTGTTAGTTCTTCTTCATCTTTACAATTTCTAATAAGTTCAGAGGCATAACTGAACAACTCCAAATTAGACACATTTTCTCCGCATCATAAATCTTTAAATGTAATGTTCAGATATTCAAGAAGCAGCGAGCTGTGTCTCTGCAGCAGTCTCAGAAGAAGCTAAGCCCGGCCATGACTCTCTCCACCTGCACTGGCAAGATAAAGTCTCCCATTAGACAGGGAGCGCTGTGGCCCTGGAGTGGGATGATATAAGGGCATTTTTTTCTCCCTCTACTCAATTAAAGTCTACCTATATGCTTTTGGAGGTTAGCCAAGAATGCCCTGTGGCAATGGCTCCACTTGTCTTTGTCAGATGTCATCTGAACAGACTTTATCTGTGCTGCACATCTTGTCTCCTCAGCACGAGGCTGGCAAGCTTTTTGCACTTTGTTCATCAACAAGGTCACATCCAAGGCATTGCCTTTCAAAGCAGCTGCGCCTTACACACATAGAACAATGGCAGTTGTAGTCAATGACGACTTGCCTCCATGTTTCACTCTGCTCTGTTGAGCAGGACTGGGAGAAGAGCCTACTACACAAATACAGCAGCACAGCCAGTAAGCAAACTTGGCTGCTTCAGCTTCAATTGCATTCTATACCTAATGACCTCCTGGCTGCTATGCTGGTGGTGAGAGAGGGACAATTAAATAGCACCTCCACTGACACGCACGCAGCCCCCCATCACATAGAGCTTGGCTAGCTGTGTTGCACGAGAAGGGCAAGGGGCTATGCTGAGTGCACGAGAGGGCCCTGTCAGCAGCCGTGGTCACGGAGCGTTTGACATCGTGAACTTCCCCCGCTGCACGCACAGGGTGAGGATAGAGGACTGCTAATACGAGATGATGCTGCCTTGGCCTGTGGCCCGACTGCTTAGATGCTCCTGCTTTCTCCTTATTGTCAGGGTTTGTGTCTTTGTCTTGGCTTTAGTTTCTAGTCTAGTCTAGTCTAGTCTTTTGAGTTTCTAGTTTCACCTGTGTTCCCTGTGTCAACCTTGTGCCTGTGTTTACCCTGGGTCCATCCCATTTCAGATTTCCTCCGTCCTTCTTTCTTTCTTTTCCACGAGGAAAAGGACAGAGGACTGAGGACGGAGGAAGGATATTGGTCTGAACCCCTTGTGTCTATGCCTCTGTATTTCCTGGTTGTTCTATTGTGTTACTGTACTTCCTGGTGTTCTTGTTCCCTGTGTCTCTGCCCTTCCTCTGATTGGCCTGTTCATTTGATAATTGTTTCTAGTTTCGAGTTCACCTGTATCTTCTTCCCTGTCCACATGTGCCCTGTTAAGTTCTGTGGATTTGTGTTTGCAGAGTTCCCTGCTCCAGCATTGTGTTTATACCACGTTTCTTTGTTTCCGCATTTTCTCAAGTAAAGTCTTTAGTTTAATTCAAGTCAAGTCTGAAGTCTTGCCTGCATTTGGGTCCGCTATGCATCAGGAACGTGACACTTATTTTTGGGATGGTTCACATCCTGTGACTCAACTGCAGTGAGCTGATGCGCTAAAGACATTTAGGAAAGACTGTCGCACTATTCTGACATCTTGGGGAAAAAAAATCCTTCTCACTCTTAATTAAGAAATCCAAGCAAAGGAAGTCGTCCCCTTGAGCAACACTATGAACTCTCCACTCTAATCTCTTGCATGCTGCATTTTGAATCAAATGATAATGCCTGAGGAAGCGAGAGAGTGTTTGAGCATGAAACAGTTTGGCTTCATTAAAAATGTACCAGTGGAATAACAGGTGCAAGCCACCACAACCTCTCCTTGGCTAGAGAGAAGCAGAGCTTTCTAAATGAGCTCCTTCTACACAACAGAGAAAGAGAGAGAGAGAGAGAGAGAGAGAGAGAGAGAGAAAGAGAGAGAGAGAGAGAGAGAGAGAGAGAGATCCCTCCAGAGGATCGTTCGGCTCTGTTGGTTGTTTGTTTTCAGAGGAACAGATGAGAGTCAGCCATGGTTTTCTCAGAAAGACATCACTTTTAGCATGTCAGGGGGCAGCTGATGGGAGAGGAGAGGAACTAGAACTGGATGAACTTCTCCAATCTGATCTGCTAAAGTATTTACATTAAGATTATTGTGAAATGGGCATCTATTGTCTTATATAACCTAAACATATTTGGTCAGAAAAGAACCGTTTTCATTTTGAGTGATCGTCACTGTCATTTAAAATGCAGTGAGGGTAAGATGAAGAGGGAAATGAAATGGCAATATCAGCTCAGATTCATCACAATTCTCTACATAAGATAAAAGACACACTGATGTTGTCCCCACTGTGAATGCATTCCTAACCTTTTATTTATGAAAAGGACTAGTTCTGGCCTCACTACCTTTGTCTGCTCTCAGACTGAAATGGGTTTGGAAGAGAAGGGGAGAGTGTATGCAGGAAGAAAATGTTAAATCCATGAAACAATTTGCACTGAAAAAAAAAACATTTTTTCTTTTTGTGTCAATGTATGATAGGCCAACATCTCCTTTTCCATAAATATGATGGGAGGATTGTGATCCCAAGAGATCACATACAAAATACATTTGTTTGCTACTATCTGTTGGCAAACATACAGTAAAGCATTCAAATGACTTAGTTATGTCATGGTGCATACATTCAGCAGCAGACAATATAAGACATTAAGCATTCATAAAACAACCCGAAGCAGAATGCATGTGTCTATATATAGTTGCTTTGCTAGTAATGCAAAGACACAATATAACAGCATGTAATATTTAGTGTTTCCAGGGATTCCATAAATGTTTTTGATGCCTGGTATATGAGGGAATAGAAAAGATTTCCTGGGGGAGATATCACAACAAAATGATTCATAAAATTATCACAAATAAAATTATTCAAACATAAAATAATTCAAAACAAAGATATAAACAACCCCTTGAGTACATATTGTCTACCATGAGAGCTGATGGCAATGAAAAAATGCCTCTGTGAGTAGAAGGCATATCCATCTTTGTTAAAACTGTCAATACTCAGAATCATGCATCATACTCAAAACTTTGATTTGTCCTTTGTTTATATGAAAAAAAAACCATTTATGTGATTTATAAGCATATTATAACGTCATAAAGTCGCAAAGGAAATTGACTGTTTACTTTAAAGTTTTCATATAAGCGTTGGTTTCCAGAATGTGAAATATAGGGCTGTAACCTGTTTACTATCGAACACGACTAACTGATGTAGCCTATTAGGCCTACTGCGTATATCATTACATAGAAACAGCACTCCTCTTAAAACACCAACAATGATCAAAAGTCACATTAAGCCCACTGAACAGACAACAAGGTATTCAATAGATTACAATAAGTGTCATTTGGATCTTAGTCATAACCCACAGCTTGCCAAAACTTTCTCCAAACAGAATCTAATATTATAGGCTACACTAAATATGTCGATTAATCAAGATATTCAAATCACCCTGCTCCACCACCTTAAAACATCCTACAAAACAGACACACGTTGTCCTGCTTGACCAGCGCGGCTGTTTCCGTTACGAAGCGCTAATGAACTTGTGGAGATGAAGGCTACACTTGCTATAGAGAGGTGATGCTGCCGCCTGTATACAGCAATGCAAATCCATATTCGAATGAACATTCATGATATTCTCTCTGATGCACGAGTCCAACTTACATCTCTGAAGCGATTCCAATGTTTGATCTTGCGACTGTATTGGGAAATGGTGGATAGCCACTGCTCATCTTCCATGAAATTTCCTGTTTTTCCGGGTTCTTTTGCAGTCTTCACTTCTCCTTGCGCGAAGGAGCCTTTCATCATTACAACCGCGAGCAGAAGGCACCCTATGTTGATGAACTCCATCATCGTTCGGTGCTTGGTGATAGCTTGGTCAACTAACGACCGTTGTTAAAGGTGCTTTAGATGAAGGAGATGGATGCTGAGTCCACAGTGAAATGTGACCTGATTACGGGATGCTCCCTCGTAGGCTGCCGTTCACGAGAGATAGAGAGAGAGAGAGAGAGAGAGAGAGAGAGAGAGAGAGAGAGAGAGAGACCCGTGTGATGTCAAGTTGCATAAAAAACCTTATAGCAACATCTCAGTTTCTCAGTCTCATTATGCAAGAATGCAACGTGTTGGTCAGAATGCGCAGGCTATACTCTAATGCTGGTCCAATGCTGGTCCGATGCTGGTCCAATCAGATTAAACATTTTAGCCTACACATACTGTAGGCTACTGTAGCCTATTTCACAGGGGTCGCTTTGTACAGAGCTGCGCGGTAGAACTGGAACATACGGATTCATGTTATGAAATGCTGGTTCATGCAAGTCAGTGGCCATTTATCCCAAATGTATCCATTGGTTTGATGTTTTGAAGTTAGGCCTACAGTATATAGGCTAGTTTTAACTTGAATCGGTCCAAGTCTAACGTAAAGTCACTTTTCATCCATTGAGCTTATGTGTCTCTGCCGGCAGCTATGTCTTAGGACATAGGAGTGAATAGCCTAGTCTAATAAATTATTAATCATATTTAACAGGTAAATCCTCTTCAATAAAATAGGGAAATAATATATGCCTAAGTTTTATAATATAGGCCTAAATAGACAGTGTTGGACAAGTTACTTGAAAACTGTAATGCATTATTTATTACTTAAATTAGCCTACTTATTTATTACTGTCATTTAAAAGCAATGCCTTTATAATATTACGGTATTTAAAAATGTAAGGTGTTAGTCTGGGCTTGCCCATACTTCCTGTGACACTGCACAAAATTTCGTGTTCAAGTCAGTATGGCCAAGCTGCCTATTTACTGCATTTCCTGTCCCAGAATTTCAGGCACCAATGAGAAGCGAGCTTTTCCTCCAAGGTGAAGGAGGCAGGCTAAACAAGTTTAACAATGATTCTGCCTTTGAGAAGATGGCTAGTATGTGAGATTGGCCAGACAAAGCTCGTATGAGCTTTGATGGTCGCGAAAGCCAGGCTAGTAAGGTGTAAGACTACTACTACTACAGGTAGATAGTGCATCCCAATTTTTCATGTGTCAATGTTCATTGTTCATGTTAAGCATAACCAACTCTTACTAAAATGCACCACATTAGGCTATATCAAATTTAGGAAATATATTGATTAAAAAAAGAAAGAAAGAAAGAAAAATCCATATGGGGTTGAAACAGGTAGTGCAGGCCACATTTTTAACATTAACCTTCTGATAAAAATTTAGCAGTGCCTACACATTATGGTTTATTGTATTTAACAAAAGTTTTTTTTGTAGACCACTGTACATTTTGTCTTAAAGTTGGGGTATGGAATTCTCAGACACAGATTTTGAAAATGGTCCCACGTTCCTGCCCCTTTCCTCCAGTGGTTGAGTGCCATCATTTGGTTGACATACAAGTGTCCAATGGAGAATGCTGGTATGTCAAATGATAGGATATCCGATATAGTTTTTCGAGCTCTGTCCATTCCACAGATGATGGACATATTTAATTTTTATATCACTGTTTCCAACTCAGTGGCTGTAAGTGTGTGATGAAGAAGAGTTCAAGCAATTTCACAAAAACAGCCAAAAAATAGAATTCACCTTTAATAACACAAGTGGGATCAAGTCACTCATGACACAAACAAGTCTCAGTCATATCCTTCAGGTCTCAGACAAGTCTAAAATGAAAATGCTAATGAGACAAACTTTTCTATATGTTGTTATGGCATATGTTGAGCATTGCCTTAACAGGTTGAAGCCTACTATAGCCTAATGGGCATATGTCCATCTAGAGAATAGATCTACAATTTGTAGATCAGCTGTAGCTTCAGTCATCTCTCTGTTTTGTCATACTACAGAAAGTGAAACATTTTGTGAAGACATTTCTCCCCTGCTGAGCGAATTTATAGTTATGAAGGGAAAAAAACACCACTTCATTCTGAGTTAAAAATGCACTGTAATGCGTGCGTTACTGACAAATGTACCGAGTAAATATTACCAATTTTTTTTCCTATAATGCCTTACATTACCACGTTACAGCAAAAAGTAATGTGTTACAGTAATTAGTTACTTTTGTAACTCGTTACTCCCAACACTGATTTTATAGACATAGCCTTTACCAGTCTCAGTTCTCAATCTTTTTCTGCCCATCTGGAAATTTTCATTCCCCACCTACCCTCCTTCACCCCAGCAAAATAATAACATTTAAATAGCAATTTTTTGTCCCCTGAAATAGCTCACTAGTGGAGCCAACCCTATGAGGGCATAATAAGATGGTATAGCACCTGTCAATTAGTCAATCGGTCAGGTAGTCAATCAATTGTACAGGCGCTTTCCACGCAGCTTGAAGTTGTGAACATTTTTAAGTCAATCCATCCCTGATGCCATGCAATCACAGTTTAGATGGCATATAAAAGAACTAGGCCTACAGATTTTACTCGGTAACAGGTGCAGGTTCAGCACACCTTGTTAGGCCTACAAGTTTGGCTTTAAAAATCAGCCCCAAAGACAATATTCATAGCGCACCTTGGGAGATCTTGAAAGGCACTGATGCGTGATGGCTGGTATTTCAACTCATAATCTCAGTGTTTTCGGCAGTTAGGGAAACTGATTGAATTTAATGGCATCTATTGAATACCTGGAAGTGTTCTTTTTCATGGAAGCAGATGGGACAGCTGTGGCTCACTTGTTACTAGCTGTTACTACCTACTTAGAACCAGAGTGGCCAGATCCATCTGTGACCAACAGGAAAAATGTGGGTGATAATAGTGGGTGAACATTGCCATCTCATATCCACAGCCATGGCCATAGTGTCCAACACTCTCTGCTTCCTCTGCGCCGCAGCAGGTTGCCCACTTCTTACTACTAGTAGTTACCTTTCTATAGTGCTTTTCAAGATACCCAAAGTGCTTATAGTGGAAGGGGGACCTCACTTACCACCAATGTGTAGCACCCACCACGGTGATGCATGGCAGGAATTATGCACCACAACGCTCATCACACACCAGTTTCCCCTGAGGACAGTGTGTGTGTGTGTGTGTGTGTGTGTGTGTGTTTACTCACTGAGTGTGGTCTATGTATCACTAATTCACAGATGGGATAAATGCAGAGACCAATTTTTCTCTCTCATGGGACCAAGAGTATACATGTACTGTACTTATACTGCGGATACACTGATGCCCCCTAGTGTCTGTTATCATACCAACAGAGAGAGACGGGAAAGGTACTCTATACCAATTACCACATATGCGTTTTACTGTCTATGGTTCACGCATGCAAACAGACATACACACCTAGCAAAAAAGCAAGAGAGCAGTGGGAAAGGGAGAGAGAGAGATAGAGAGTGTGTGAGAGAGAGAGAGAGAGAGGGACTAAAAAGTAAAGAAAAATGATCAACCATTTTGTAATTTCCTTAAATCCCTGTTTTGGTATCCAGTGTTCAAAGAAATAAGAGGACTAGACTGCATTAATCTGTATACATCCCAATGTTATGTTATCTTTATTTGCCAAACTCCGGCTATGCTAAAACCATACATGTAAAAGTAATGATTCATCCATTCAATTAATACAAAAATGTATTTTATAAAATGTACTTTACAAGCAAAGTTTGTGCTGAATTCTTCATGGATTGGCGTCACATGATCATACTCATGAAACTCACAATAGACTGAATTGAAAATCATTAAGATTATTCATTATTAATAAATATAGATCTCCGATTTAGCTATTATTTCAAACTTCAGATAGCTACAACCATGTCCACAGGGGGAAAGTTCAACAAGAATTGACATATATTTAATAATTTAATCTCAGTTGTGTCCCTGCAGAGTCGAAACGCTATGCACACACAAGTCATAAAAGTCATACTATTTCATTGGCTCCACTGTCCCAGAAAGGCATTGCGGTTTTAATGAAATCTACATTTTCAAGTGAGGAATGGTAAATATCAAAAAGCTTAATTTTAGCAGTCTCATTTACCATCTCAGATGACTGGTGCGTACTATGCATTCGTCTACTGTTAAAGGAGAAGTTAGGTGTGAATCAATCCATAGCCCTGTTGTTAGAGGTCACAGAATGCTGTCTGTAGCAAAAAGAACAAAAAAATGTATGCAACATAGCAGAGTTATAAAACAATAACTATTGTTAACTGAATGGGGCATAGTGAAATGAAACTGAAAGTAAGACACTATGCCCCATTTACTCAGTGTTGGTTGCCTGATTATTATTCAGCCTGTGTTGTATAAATTTTTTTCGTTCTTTTTCCTATAAACAGTATTCAGCGACCTTGAACAACAGTGCTATGGATTGATTCACACTTCTCCTTTAATCACCTCAGCAGAGACCAGATTGCCCATTTCGGAGTGTGACTGACATCTTCGTTCTTATTAAAGCAAGAGCTGACGATGCTCACTCACACATGAGCATCACCTGAAACAACTTCTTTCTGTGAGCTGCTTCATAACAAACAAGGTCAACTCAGTTGTTGGGAAATACAATCAATCTGTGAAGCAAAAATTGCACTTCATTAGATCCTACTAATATCATTACTGCAAGGACAACATGCTAACAAACCATTTGAGGGGCAAATACTATAGAATTGTGCCCGTGTGTGTGATAGCATACATACCTTTAATTCTGTAGGCAGTGTCTATCCATGCAGCAAAACCTGAATGTCTGACAGCTTTGAACAGCTGGGAGTGCCCATTTTCTGGGCTCTTTGGTACAGGTCAGAGTCTCCAAAATAGCGTGCTCGATAGAGAAGGCCCTCCTCTGGAAAACACACCATCAAGTCATGATACTGCAAAGCCCATTGCAACTTGACTTCCAGTGGTTAATATTTCTTCAATCAACACTGACAAACATGATACTAATTGTTCAGATAAACATCAAAACACTTGGTAACATAACAGGAGACACGTGCTCCATCAACCAAGCGAGATAATCATCTCAAACACTTGAAGAATGTAGCTGATGCTCAGGGCTCTATGGCTTTGCATGCCGGCATTGGGCATTCTGCCTAATGATGATCTTACTGGAACGCTCCGCTGATGACTTGTACCACAACAGAGGCTGTTCACCTCAGCATTCATACAGGTGAAAATCAAAAAACTGTCCTATGAACTGTGGAGTTCTAGGGCCAGCAACTCCAGCAGAGGTGTCAAAGGTGGACTATGAGATCCTGCATGAGGTCATCTCTGTTGACATTTCACATAAACACCAAACAAGCAAACAAAACACTACTCTCAAATTCACACTACTAAAGCAACTTTGCTCACTGCCCCCCCATCTATATGTGTATGCTCACTAACTCGCCTAACCATTTTGCTGGTGTTTGGCTGAAGCATGGTTTGTTATGGTTTGGTGCACAGCCTGTGCCCCTAGTGTTTGTTTGATGTTTACAGCTCCTGTGCTGTCTCCTGAGGCTGGACTTTTTCATGTATAAAGGGGGCACAGCGCAAGCGGATCGAGGGGAGATACCTATGATTTGAGACAAAACTGAAATTGCGCTAATAACCATGCGAGATCTTATGGTCCCCCTTTAATGAGGAGGAGACGAATCACTGGCCGGAAAATTAATGAGATGAAAATTAATTACATGGCAAATCTGGGCACTGGAAATCCTGCCCTTCAATAAAAACAGCCACTTGCAACACTGGAAAAAGCATGTCAGACATCTTCCCATCTGTTCACTTTCCCGATCACCATAACAACAGCCAGGCCACAAAAGTTGCAGGGATCATCTTTACATTGCTTACCATTATGACTTTTTTAACTATTCATTTGACCTTTTTGGTGAAGCTACAGGTCTCTGCTCTCTCATTTGTAATAGGAGTCTGATCTAACTTCATGACCGAAACAGCTACTGAGTGGCAAGACTTGCCTGAAAGTACTTTGTCTCTAATCAGTAGTTCATAGAACCATGTTCTTAAGGGCTGTTTACACCAAGAATGATAACTATAACGACAAAAAAACTAGGCTGTAGTTATCACCTCCCAGACCTCATACCTGATCAGGGTCATCAAGCTCAATGGCATCTGCAGACAGTGACAGTGCAGCCTCGAGTAGGACTCAAATCTGCGACCTTAGACATCTGAGCAGTTGCAAGAGCAGGAAGGCCAACACCTCAGGTTTACTATCTGCCCAACACTAGATGAGGGCTCTAGTGTTCTACTGTAGAATGCATGCCCATAAAGCATTTCTGTTCTAAATACCAAGGAATCAAATTTGTTCTGTATATCTAGTGAATTCCACTCTTCCAAGTCACTAGTAAGTGCCAAAAAAGGGCACAACGTACTGGCATGACTAGGGATGCAAATTATCGATTAATTCATTAATCATTAGTTGGCTGACCTTATCGATCGATTAACGATTAATTGATAAGCGGCGATTTTCCCCTGAATTTCAGTGTTTCAATAGGGTCTATAAGAATATAAGCTAAATATACTGTATTGGCCTGAATATAAGATGATTCTGAATGACGACCCCCCCCTTTTCCAGACTAATTTTTGGGAAATAAAGGAAAACTTTTTGTGGATCAAATTATATACACTACATTTTTT
>JASCQY010000031.1:11386046-11406087 GCA_030264315.1 Sardinella tawilis
TAGGCTAAATCCCAAAGAAGAAGAAGAAATCTGAGAGGACTATGAAGCTTTCTTTTACTGTCTATGCTATGAAGAGGATAGTGGAACTTCAAATTAATCAATGGCGAGTGCATTTTGTCGTGGCATTGTGCAAAATTTATATCAGATTTCTGTTAAATTCGTATATAGGCCTATTCACATACGATCGACATCATGGTCCGTCTTCAAGCCTTTGCCTATTGGATTTGTACGCTGGTTTGCAAACAGACCTAGCTGCCCGCCATCTTCACAAAATAAAAGGAAAAGTACACGGCCTAAGTCTAGTGAACATTTAGAATTAAGTCTGTCATGGGAGGAGAGACTCGCTGACGTTGTGACCCCCCTGTGGAGGATAAATTATGAGGAACAACTGAGAATAAAGCAGGACCGGCAGCAGAGAATCTTACTTGAACTTTCAAAGCAACTAGCCACCCTGTCCGGTGACCTGTCCTCTGCCCTCCCCGTACCTCTATTACCTATCATACCATCTCCAGTGAAAATTTCTTACCGCAACAAATCAACTTTCTCTATCAATAAAGGAGTAGATGGAAACCCAAAGACTGTTGGATTCTACATAGGCACTGGGAAAAGAGGCAACATTGTCTGTGTTAATGGGGATCACCTCTTAAACATGCCTGAAAAGCACAAATTGGTTGCCAGGTGCTATGAGGATTTTATTCGCCAGTCATCTCTGCAGCCTTGTCTTTTATTCCATGAAGGAGGCAACTGGCGAGAGATTACAGTGAGAACTAATGCAGCAGGTGACACCATGGCCATTGTTTACTTTCACCCTCAAAGCCTGACCGCAGAAGAGATTTGTGTTCATAAAGATGCTCTCAGGGATTACTTCATAAAAGGTCCAGGGTCAGTTTGTGATCTGGACTCGTTGTACTTTCAAGAGAGCACTATGACCTACTGTAGCCACCAGCAGTCCCCTTACCAGCTTCTTCATGGGCAGCCACATATCTATGAAGAGGTACTGGGCTATAAGTTCCGTATTTCTGCAGATGCATTCTTTCAAGTGAACAGATCAGCGGCAGAGTCCCTCTATCAAACTGTAGGGGATCTCAGCCATACCACCAGCAGTGACATTTTTCTGGATGTCTGTTGTGGAACAGGTGCAATTGGGATTTCCATGTCCTCCAGAGTGAAAAAAGTTATTGGCATTGAGATTATCGAGCAGGCAGTGGGAGATGCTAAATACAATGCTAAGCTCAATGCAGTGTCTAACTGCGAATTTATAGTTGGGAAGGCTGAAGTTGTTCTCCCAGAGCTTTTAGTATCTCTTGGGTCTGAGGGTGGACTCACTGCAGTCGTTAATCCATCCAGGGCTGGACTTCATTATCGAGTGATTAGAGCCATCCGGAATCATCCCAGCATTCACAGACTTGTGTATGTATCTTGCAAACCTGAAGGAGAGGCAATGAGAAACTTCCGGGACTTGTGCTGCAGCTCAGGGCAACAGAGGAAGCTCAGCGGAAAGCCATTTGTACCCAGAGTAGCTATCCCTGTGGACATGTTTCCACACACACTGCACTGTGAGCTAGTTCTTGTCTTTGAGCGATAAGGCCAATGGGAATTTGTGGAGATACAACACAGAGAATGTGTTTGGATGAAGTCAAAACCTCCCATCCATAATAATGATTGCTGTTTAACAGTGCTGTTCATGAAATTAGTATGAAATTGTACGATACACTTTGCATGTGTTGGACCTACAACATGTTGATAATAAAGTTTATAACATACATGTGTGTACCAGTTTGGAAGTATTTCACATTAATTAGATTTGGAATTAAAGCCCTTTGAACCTAGGCTTTTAGTCTCAAGAATCAAAAGATAGATGTGAGGTGTAGGTTATCCCATGCTATACTATCCCACCAAAGCACCAAAAGGTAGGCCTAATCCACATTGCCCATCATCATAATACATTTATGATCAGTAACCCAAGAAAAACTGCTAAAAAAAGAATCTGTACAAAGTAGGCTACCTATAGGCTATTTTATTGCTTTGTAATAAGATCTCACGTTCAGTTAGGGAAATATGTCAAAACGAGGCGCAAGGTGAGAATGCAACTTTTCATTTCACAACACATCAGGTGAGGTAGTGACTGGAGGAAACCCAGTGGCGCAACTGTACAGATGAGTCCAAGGGAAAATGTGCTTGAGTACACAGTTGGCAAATGACAGGCTAGGTTTACTCTCGGTTAAAAGAGAGAGAAGAGACTAGACCATGCTGTAGGTTGCATCAATTTTGTGATGAATTAAAATATCAGGCCTATGAAATGTGCATTGTCTGCATGACACTACTGGTATATCCTAATGCAATAGCTTTGTTTTCGCAATGCACCATTTTTACATGTTGTGTGTTATTGCATTCCACATGCAGGTGCCAGGCCAAGTCATAGATAAATGCCTACCCCAAATAGGGTAGACCTATTTGAAGCCATGGATTAGGAAAATGGAATAGGCCTATGAAACATGAGGCAGTTGACAGAATGCAACTTGTGACAGAAACGCCACTAAATGAATCCAGAAGTGGCCTGGAGTTAATTAAGACGTCTGCATTTGCCTAATTAGCCCTATAACCTAATGTTATGGGCATGCAGCAGGCTATTGCATGATTGATTCCAATGTTCATTATGTTGAAAGACATTTTTGGTGTTTGGTGTCTGCACCAAATTGTCATCCTTTGGCGAAATTATTTGGAACATCTCCTATCACAGATCTTTGTGATTGCATGTTATATGATTACATATTGTATTGTGTAATGGTTAAATAGACGTAATAGTGAATTGCCGATGCTGTCGTCCGAGAGACAAGTGAGATGTTGCCAAAGCCAAAACATGAACATCAGATAAGCAGGCGACCAATGAAACTGGCAGGGCAAGGTGGCATCCATTACGCTTCGACCAATTGCGATCTTTAAAATCGACGTCTGGGGAAGAGAATCGGAGGTAAGCGGAATTCTTCAACAAGGACTGTAACGTTTTTGTTCTTCGTCACTGTGCCTTCATTGTTGAACTGTAACATTAAACCGAGCATCGGCCAAAGGTAGACCTAACTGTGTACCGTTTAAAGACTATGTAGGCTGGTGGTTGTTTAACAGTTTATGTCCGTTGTATGGTTGTCTCTGGGAGGGGAAACACCCACCCGTTTCCGTGGACATCGTAATAGCCTACGTTTTTTTTTGACAGCAGTCGTCTAGCTGTTGTATTTCACGTGTATAACCTAATGTGCTGTCATTTGCTGATTCCAGACTAGGCTGCAAGGATGACGAGAAATACAGAATTCAGCCAGAACGGAGAAACTATGGCCGAAACCAGAACCATCGAGGATGTATTTGACGATACTTACAAAGAGAAAGCCGGACCAAAACCCCCACGGCAAATTGTTTGGAGAAATGTAGTTTTAATGACAGTATTGCACATCGGGGCTCTGTATGGACTCATCGTTGCACCAACTGCTTCCGTGCTCACTTTACTTTGGAGTAAGTAGCCTAAACTAATGTTAAACTGAATCATGCTGTGTTTTGTTCCACCTTCGTGGCTTTAAATCCCTTGTTCCAGTGCTTAACACATCTGTCCAAAACTATGCTGAGTAATGTTTTAGAAATAGATGACCTGCCATTATGAAACTGTTTTTGCCCTGACGTCACACCGTAGATGAGTTAGGCTACATTTGTTTCACTTTTATAGAAGCATGCAATCTTGTGATGTTTGTCTCGGAATCAACCAGTGGGCTAGATTTCATAGCCTAATTGAATTACTCAACAGGTTTTGACCAGATTTGTTTTTCACTGTTAGATCTATCCTAGTGGGATGCTGTTCATTTAAATGCTGCACTTCAAATTAACTTGTTGGTCATATAGTTACATTTTCTATTTGAGACTGTTAAATAGAGATCAAGCATGCATTAGACAGAATGTGACGAGTGTCTCAGAAATCATCCTGTCAAAACCGTGTCCCACTGTTTCATACATTTTTGCATTGCTGAACTGCATAATATTTCAGGCAGAGAACAATGAACAATTGCCCATAGCAATAGGCTTTCTATTGTGAGCTTGACAAGCCCACAACAGTGTGGCCTTCTTCACTGGTCTGAGGCCCGGAGAACTCAAAGCAATGTCTGACCACACATAGAGAGACATTCAGTACATAGAGAGACATTCAGCTGCCAAAGTGGAGACACCCAACCCCAGTGAGACAGACGTAAACACCCAAGGGACAGCTATGTTGAGAAGGAACGTTCATTTGTGTAAGATGTGAATGTCTCTCCCCCCCCCACCCCCACCCCCACCCCACCCTCCTTTAGCGGGTGTGTGCTTCATGATCAGCGCCCTGGGAGTGACTGCAGGGGCTCATCGACTCTGGAGTCACAGGTCATACAAAGCCTCTCTACCGCTACGCATCTTCCTGGCTATGGGGAATTCTATGGCCTTTCAGGTAATGCAAACAAGTGTGGTTTACACAACATCAAATAATGGTGACAGTGCACATCAGATCCTATTAATTGAAATAGTTTGATGTATTGATTCATCGACGGAAGATTTTTTACATGCCCGATGTGCTTAACCATTCAGAATGACATCTATGAGTGGGCCAGAGACCACCGAGTCCACCACAAGTTTTCAGAGACTGATGCAGACCCTCACAATGCTGTCAGGGGCTTCTTCTTTGCACATATTGGTTGGCTCTTAGTCCGGAAACATCCAGACGTGATTGAGAAGGGACGCAAGCTGGACCTTCATGATCTGAAATCAGATGGAGTTGTCATGTTCCAAAGAAAGTGAGTATTGTGTAAGCATGGCAATGGCAAGAATCTTAGGAATACTACGTGAAAAGTGTAAAAAGATGTTGAGTATTAATGGCTTTGGCCATGAGAGTTCTTCGAGTGAGAGAACACGTGTGAGAGCCTTATTTTTGATCTCATTGAAGAGGAAATGGTTGTCTGGGTCAGCGTGCACCTCACATTCTGATTCACTGATAAGGCTTATCATGGCCGTGCCAGAGTCGAGATCAGCCCACAGGCATTCAGAGGCCAGTGCTTTGTCACATTGCCTGTGCTGTTGGAGCCTGGCCCATGTCGGCCTATACACTCACTGGGGCTGGGTTTAGACCTCACAGGGAAAGGGGATTAGCCCGGCTGATGTCAGCAGTCATCAAAACATAATTCATTTGACACTGCAACTGGTGACTGACGGTTCAGTAGCTTACTACAGCTGGATGTCAAATGTGCATTGAGCTACTTCCTTGTGTATTGGCGTCATACTCAGGGTTGTGTGGACCAGTTTGAATAGAGGCACGTTTTTTGATAGGAATCTCTGATTTTTATCACAGCACATTTCCCCAGTGTTCTCTTTTCAGTAAGAAACGTGCGAAGCTGCTGTGCCTGAGGTCTGTAGTCTGCAGTGTCTGATGGGATTGCCAGCAATACTGTCATTTAGTCCTTTCCTTTGGACAGGGAAGCCTGTTCATTCATGCCTGAACATAGATATCTATGAAACGTCTCATTTGCTGTCCTTTCCCCCTCCTCTCCAGGCACTATAAGCTCTCCGTGCTGCTGCTGTGCTTCGCCCTTCCCATGTTTGTGCCTTGGTACCTCTGGGGTGAATCTCTTTGGGTGGGCTACTTTGTCCCTGGCCTCCTGAGGTATACCATTGTGCTCAATGCCACATGGTTGGTGAATAGTGCAGCCCACATTTGGGGAATGAGGCCCTACGACCAACACATCAACCCCAGGGAGAACAAGTTTGTGGCTTTCAGTGCAATAGGTATGGCAATGATAGCGTGCCGTATGTTATTTTAGTGCATGCATATAGAAATTTAATTCTACATGATTACGTGATGTCCCCCCAGGATAAATCTTCAATACTGTTGTGTTGATGAATTAATACCTCTCCTTTGCTGAAGTTTGAATGAAAATATCCTAGAATATCTTCTTACAAAAAACAGTTAAATGTAACTGTAAAAGTTTCATTGTCTGTAAACAAATGCATACTTTTTGAATAACCATATGGTATGTTTTCTGTTTGATTTTCAGGGGAAGGCTTTCATAACTACCATCACACATTTCCCTTTGACTATGCAACAAGTGAGTTTGGCAGCAAGCTCAACTTTACCACTACCTTTATTGACGTCATGTGCTCCTTGGGCCTTGCCAGGGACTGCAAGCGGGCATCCCCAGAGATAGTCACGGCTCGCATTCAGCGCACTGGGGATGGCAGTCATAAGACTGGTTGAGCCATTCTCAGATTTCAAAACTCCTATGCAGTCACAACAGGCCAAGACCCATGTGAGAATAGATTCAAAGAGTTTGTGAACGAGATGCAAAAAATGCATTGTAATGTCTCCAAATCTTTTGTGGGTTTTTAAAAAAATGTGAGCCCTGCGAACTAATACTGATAATAGGATTATTCTTATTGATATTGCATTAAGGTGGATAGTGCGAGTGGCTCGTGGAAAGATTGTCTCCAAGTCTAGCCCTGGAGAGGCTTAGCGGTTAAGAATCTGAAAGTGACGCTGATGTTTCAGTTCCACTTTGTGGAAATGGCACTTTCTCATTAAGCATTCAAGTGGTTATTTATGTCATTCCGATGCTATGCAACATAGACATTAACATATATGTGCTATTAATCCTTTTCGTGGCACTTTGAAATGTTGTGGCAGAACAGTAGCTTTGCATGTGAAGCTTAACATCGATAAGCTTTGCGTATAGTGTCATTTATTACCCTTATTGGATAATGGTGTGATACTGGTTTGGATTTAATTAATCCTTTACATCATCCACAAATAAGGAATTACTGGACAAGTATCTCTTTTCAATATTATAAGTTGTGTTGGATTTATTTTCTTTCTTTCCTCAACCATTGCACCAGTTAACAAACATACGTGCTCTATATTCAAAGAGGAAGAATATGCTGCAGGCGTATTCATGCCATTTACTTGGTGCTCTTAGTCTGTTTGTTATTGGTGGAAGATTGGGATTAATTTATTGATACATTGCACAATACATACCTCTCAATATGGATTGTATCTGATTCAAGCACAATACTAAATGATCAGATCTGAACTGACTTCTGTCATGGTGCATTTTACCACATGGTCATGATGGTCAAATCAAAACTAGAATGGGACATTTGAATACGGAAATATTTCTTTAACATTTACAGACTCCTTTACCTTTACCCATTTCACAAAGGGATGCTGTCTGTCCCGCAGGGAGATAAACATTGAAAAAAGTTCATTGTTTGTCAATATAAGAACATTGTGATGCCTTATCAAATAACATAGATGCCTAAATATTTTAATAGCTGTAACAGGAATGCATCATGTCCACCAGAAAGGACCTTGGCTTTATTTCAGGCCAAATGATTTCTACATTACCAAATGTCTTAATTAGTGCAGGTGAAGGCTGGCACAGATGAGATGATACTGCTTTTGTTGGGGTGCTGATGTAGCCTACATCACACCCTTGCATTTTATGGACCACATTGTTATCCTGACGCAGTGATAGCGAATGGTTAGTTTCTGAGTTGAAGAAATGGGTTTGTTACTTTTGTATCGTTTTTTTTCCCTTTAGGAGCCTATTTTTTATAGTGTTGGCCTCTGGGTTCTGAATGCCTTAATAACTGGCATATTTTGAAGGATTGTGTTCATTGTTAGTACCAAAAATAAACAATTTTTACATGTAAATCTGTAAAACTTGTGCTGTGACTTTTTGCTATTATACCATTAACTGTTTACCCTCAATAAATTTATTCATCTTAAGCTTGCAGTTACTGTTTCACTTGGTAAGTTGGCTCCATCTTGTGGTGGAGAAGTATAAAAGTATAAAGTATAAAAGGAGTGCTGTGGGATAAACCTCTAGTATAATGGCAACACACATTAACAAACCATGTTTAGCTTTTTGTTTTTATCTAAAGCCATGTACAGTACAGATACAGAAAATAAAGATCATCCAACAAAGAATTGGCTCAAAATTTGAAAATCTATTTGGCCTATAAGCCTAAACATTTATATAGAATTGAAGTACATAGAACAAGTCATAGGCTACAGTCCTTGTTAGATAATACTAATAGGCCTACTTAATATGATGAACATATTCTTTTTTTTTTCTTTTTTTTTTTTTTTTTAAAAAGACACCATTTGTAGCAATCATAGCCTGAGGATATTTAGCATTCTAGCTGTCAGATTTTCCAGGTAATCCGATAAGATTACACCCCATGCACCCCAAAGAGCATCTCCCTCAAGATAAATAACTCGATGGGCTTTTCTTCCATAGCATACAGTCAGATTTTTTCCCCACAAAATACCTGTAATATTCATATAAATAAACTGTTATTCCAGCTGTCAGAATTCAGGTTTTCTTTTTTGAATGTTGCTGAAATAGTTTGTACAGGTGTATTGGGTTGTTGTTGTTGTATCATGCTGCAGGATTAATTTGGCCCTAATCATGTGCTGTGTACAGTGTAGTATGACTTTGCAAAAATTTGATAATTTTTCATTCCTCAAGGTCCCCAGAAATCTAGCCTATATACAAACCTTCCATTTTCATCTCCTCCAGAGCATCCCAAGATTGTAATGCTTGATTGATGATATTAAGAGCATTTCATGCATTTAATTTTTCTGTATCTAACAAATGAGAGATGACTGTCTAATTCCTGCAAAATTTGTTTTTTTCAAATGGAAGCATTGGAAGCAATGGAACACATTCATCATTTTAAACAAAATCCTTCATTTACTATATTCCTAAAAGCACTCAGAAAACATCGACCTCCGCCAAGGCAATATGGGGCCACAGAAGAATTACACAATCCAGATGGTGTTCCGTATCACCACCAAAATGTACAAACATCTGTTCCTTGTTCTAAAATCCACGTTGCTAAAAATTTCATCCAAATCTGTGCTGTACTTTTTGAGTAATTTTGTACAGACAGACAAACAGAGAGCAAGGCCAGTGAAAACGTAATCTCCCATAACAAGAACTTCTTATGTTGTTCCTTTCCAATATTTTTTATTCGCACCAAATAATCCTTTATGCCGTACTATGACATCAAGCCAAAAATGACAAAATTTAAAAAAAGCTTTACTCTAATTTACTCTAAGTTTAACAACTTCACCTATTTGCAACTGGCAGCTCATTTACATTTACAAATGATAAATCATTTAATGAATGAGCACTCTTCAGGTAGCATAATATAAAGATTGAAAACCTATATCATTAAACACCTATCATTTTGAGCTTTAGAAAATTCCACCGCAAATAGACCTCAGGTAAATTCACCTTTAGTGAGAACAGGAAGAGGGAGAGGAGGCATGAAAGAAGGGATAAGAGCAAAGAGTGGTGGTGGTGGTGATGGTGATGGTGGTGGTGTTTGTGGTTGGGGGTTGTTGTCATGGGATAATACAAGTCTCCACAGTACTCTATCATTCTCCATTTTACCACCAAATCATTAGCTACCTGCATAGGGTAATGTAAAGACATGGAGGAGGAGTCAGTCCAAGGGTTGGTTTGACTCCAAAATTATATTTTCCAAGACAGATAATGTGGTAGATGAAGTGATGTGGCCCAATAATTTCAAAAGGCAACATGCTTAAAATATCCACCCCACTGCTTGCAACCCTTCACAATAAAGTTTTCTTTTTCCATTATGCTGTTTTGATTATTATTGTGTGTCCATTCAGTGTTGACAGATTGTTTACTGTTCATTTCATTTTGCTGTAATTAGGTGGTGATGTGTTTCTGAATTGAAATGAACAGCCTGCTCTTCCATAGACTCCATGATAAAGACAACATGTTTTAATGGATGAGTGTGTTGCTGCTAATTTGAAAGAATTATTGTAGCCTACATGTAGTCTCTATCATTTTGTTGCCTAAATGCCATTTTTTCTTTAGATTAGGTTTTGTTCTGAATTAGTTTTCGCAGTGACAAAAGACATATAACTCATAGGCTACAATGTGAATTATTCATCTCCAATCTATGTGACTTATTAGGCTTGTGTGTTTTGGAACAAATTCTGTAAGCAAAGTATGTGAGCAACCAACAGAACACTTTTTTTTTTTTCAAATGTGTACTTTTCGTTTGTATAGATGCGCCCTAGAACATGGGAAAAACCAGGAGGCACGTCTGGTAACAGGGACTGAAGTCTAAATGCAAAACAGATAGCCTACTTGTGAAGTTTTTGGAGATCCATTTAATTTAATTGAAATTCGAATGCCCGTGATCCCCGTGGTTACTGGCGGATCTGCGTTTGATTTTTTGTCAACTGCTGAATCTCAAAGACTTAATCCAAAAACATCCCGCAGAACCTCGCAAATAACTTTCTCTTAATCCTAATTTGCACAAAAGAAGACAGGCGAATGTCAAAGAAACAAATGTTCAAACGTGGTAAAAGGTCAGACTGTGGCAACCACAAAAAAGGCAAATGGCACTTGAATATACGTTAGGCTATTTGATATTTAACATCTAGATTAGAAATGCAAACAAGCATTCTTGTCGCGTCAGTGCTGATAACACACGTTATAATTATTTTCAAGCCTTACTGTCAGAATTTAAATTGTTATGGCTATAGCAATGTTATGTTGTTCTGTTGTGTTGCATTATCCCAAGACTGAGAACATAGACCTAACTAATCAATCTGTAATAATAATAATAACAACAACAACAACAATAATAATAATAATAATAATAATAATAATGAGATGTTTTTGGTTGACAATTTTGAGCCTATCTAGGCCTATATTAAATTTCCGTTGCATGGATTGTCTCTAAAATTTCGCTCAAGATGCGACAGGCTATGATAGCCTTTATAAAAACGGCTATGACTCATTGTGCATGATGATATTAAATGTTAAAATGCCTGCGTTGGCAACAATAGGAAAACTGAAATGTTTGAAATGTGAAATTACATTTCAATTAGGCTAGTTTAAAGATATTTTCCCAGGGATCTTGACGAAGCTGTCTATCAATGTGATGATTTTTTTCATAGTTCCACAAACTTGCTGTAATCTTAACGATTTTGTTTGACAATATTCTTTCTGGATTTTGGCTATGCTAAATAAATCGTGCGAGTAGAGGTCGGTAGGCCTAACAGTTCCAGTTTCATACCAATTTAATTGAACTGTTAACAGGGAATGAATGCTTCCCAGCTATTTCTCTTCTGGAAACCCAGGGTGCCCTTTTGATCATTTCAAACTCTCCTTCCTATAGTAGACCTGATTGGCTGAAGGAGTAAGAAGGAGAAAATCTTTAATTAAGCAGATAAGCTCTTGTTGGGATGAGAGCAGCTCCATTTCAGAACCCCCCTTGGTTCCCACATGAGCCCCTCAGCTTCCTGAGATCTGCATGTAGGTAGCCTATATATCCTTCTTGCGGAGCGCTTGGCTTTCCTGCACATATTGGCTATACGAATTCCCGAATCTCAGGATGCTCGTGCATTTGGAAGTCTACTACTACATTTTAATTTTGATGACTCACATGAGGTCCTGCTACACCTGGTAAGTCAAATCAATTCTCTATGATTTTGTAATTATTTGACTTCACTGTTTTACAGTAAGTTTTAGTTTGTTGGTATAGGCCTACCATAATTACTCAAACGGTAAATTATTTGATTTGATCTCTAGGCGCTATGCTTTTTCATATAAGGCTTTTATGTGGTGATAAATTATTGTAGTCTATTTGTTGATTTGTAGGCCTATTATGAGAATGATTACGTTTGAGTTTTCATTTTTGTTGATATTTTACTGAAATAATGTGCTAAATAATGTGTGTGAATTATTCATGTGTGTTTTTGCTGTTTTCTGTCAAATTTCCCTTTTCTTGCATGACTAGCCTGGGCTATAACGTTCAGTTTTTTAACCTGATTACTACATTTTTCGAGACATTCTCTAAACTGGGCCTACATTTGACAAGAGAAGGGTAAAATATTAAAGTGAAATGCCAGATAGTTGGCTATTAAAAACAGACTGGTGTTGTGCATAGTCACTGCTGTAGGCCTATAGCTGTTTAGGGATGGATGAGAAACATTTTTCTACTCGGAGTTAATGGGCTGCTCTGTCTTCCAGGTCAGTGAATAATTTTCTGATGACTGGCCCAAAGGTAAGCAAACCTTCTTTTGATCTTCTCTGATGATCTTTATCTAATACATCCTCCAGGCTGCTTCACACATTTGAGTTTAGATGATTTCCTTTGAGCTTGATGCTCATCCACAAACCAGAGCTGTGTTATCTGACCTCCTGGTCCCAGCCTCACCCCATGTGTCCAAACTATAAGACCCAACGCTCTCTTCTGGAATATAAATCATATTCGCTTTTGAAAGAGCAAGACCATGCAGGATTGCTTTAGACTGGGTCTGTCCATATAAGCATACTTGAGATCATTCCTTAGCCTTAACTTGGGAGTTGGAGAGTGGCAAGCCAAGTGTCCTCTGGTGGGTGGCCATCATTAGCAAGCCAGACAACATTGAATAAGCTTTAGGTTCAGTCCATCCAAGGCCACTTGAGACATATTAGGATATATCTTTCAGGCTCAACAAGCAACCTGGCACTTAAGCTGAAACAGAACTCTTGATATGGACTCTTGATTCAGTGCAAGCAGCAGCATAGCAATAATATTTTTTTTTGTAAATGTGTAAACAAAACCTTTAGGTTAGCAACAGCAATTTTTAATGATGAAAATGAATGACGAAAAAATTAAAAGAAAAAAAAAAAATGAATAAAATAAAAACTGTGATACTCTTTGTTTGACCAAACAACATTTGAGGTAGGTAAACATCTATCTGTTGCTTTTGTGGCATAAATAGCTAGTGTTTTATTTTGTGAGCGTGTGTTTATTTATTTATTTTTCCAAAGAAAAGGCTACAAAAGGTATCTCTAACAAAACTCTGTTTTGGGCTCTTGTGATCCCCCTTGTGATTCCTCCTCCTCCTCTCTTCCCTCCAGGCCTACCTCATCTACTCCAGCAGTGTGGCTGCAGGGGCGCAGAGTGGGATTGAGGAGTGCAAGTATCAGTTTGCCTGGGAGCGCTGGAACTGTCCGGAGAGAGCTCTTCAGCTGTCCACTCACAGTGGCCTCAGGAGCGGTGAGAAAAGAGCAAGCAAACACATGCACTTCCATTAATATGCTCCTAAGCTTGCATGCAGGATTATCATACCACTCCCTCCACTCACTCACTCACTCACTCACTCACTCACTCACTCACTCACTCACTCACTCACTCACTTTATTGCTAAGACTGAAGGCTGTCTGTCTCAGGGATATCTTTTATTCAAAGTTTCAGCCATCTGGAAAAAGTGAAGGCATTGGTTATTTTGTCACATCTAGGGCAAAAAAATACCAGTATGTGGCATTTGCAGCGATTTGAACGCATGTAACAAAGTCGAGTTAATCCAATAACTGCAAAGGAGACTGATATAGTTTACAAACAACAAAACAATTGTGGATATTGCTGGTGAATTCTCTTAGGCTAAAAAGACGCGTTAGGGCTATGAAAGAGGCGTGGAGTGTGAACTAGACGCCTGGTCGGAAGATAAGGGCCGGGGTCAAAGGGCGCTGTGGAGGGCATTCCTGGAGTGCCACAGAGGCCAGAGGGAACCTGTCTCAGTTCAGAGCTGACCTGCCCTCTAATTGGACACTTTCTCATCAGCTGCATCTTTGGCTGCTGGTCTCTTTATTCAAGCTAACTGCAATGTCTGAAAGATTGCAAGTTGTCAGAGAGGGTGGATGAACATGTAAATTACTGTTCATGCAGTTATTTAAGCCTATAGGCCTATAAAAAATAATACATTTGGTGTTAACATTGAAAAATTCTTTCACAGCAAACAGGGAAACAGCATTTGTCCATGCAATCAGTTCGGCAGGTGTTATGTACACCCTTACGCGAAACTGTAGCCTTGGTGACTTTGACAACTGCGGCTGTGATGACACAAGAAACGGACAACGAGGTAAGCAAGCTAATGAGCATTCTGCGTGAGACAGGTCATGTACTTCAAATGAATGCAAAAATGAAGATAGTTCTCATCATCTTTTAAAATCTAAAATGATTTTTTTGAGTGGTTTAATCTAAGAAAAATAAATTGAATAAGATGTAAACTATGGACTTTGTGCCACTGACATGCAGGGGGCCAGGGCTGGCTGTGGGGAGGTTGCAGTGATAACGTCAGCTTCGGAGAGGCCATCTCCAAACAGTTTGTTGATGCCTTGGAGACAGGGCAGGATGCGCGAGCAGCAATGAATCTACACAACAACGAAGCTGGACGCAGGGTACGTTTTTTTCATATTTTTTTTAAATCTTGTGAGAACACACAGCCGTCGGCTGTCCTCTAGTTTCATAGACTGATCTGAATATTGAGGAGGTGATTCGAAAGGAAAGACACGTAATAGCTGTAAGAACTTTGTCAGCGGTGGGGCCATAGTCTCAGGAATCTCACTTGGCCACCAACAGAATGTATAGTGTCCTTTGAATCATGTTTTCTGTGCTGAATTATAGCCTACCACCCAAGAGTTTTATTCAGTCTGTTATACGCAAGGTGCCACTCGTCTTAATCACAGTGTGTGCGCTGTACCAGAAGGCCTTCCTATTTACCCCTCCTGAATGTCTTTTATGATGCGACCTCAACTCAAGATTCTTGGGATCAGTGGTGCAAGCTTAATTAGAAGACCTAAGGGGCCACACATGGCAAAGCTTCTGTATAATGTTGTTCCCAAACAAGTGTTTAGTTTTATTCTTGCAATAAGGTTCTTACATTTATGTTGGCCTTTGTTTCACTTGAGAAACCCAGGGGATCATGACTATGCAGCTGAAGTGCTCTTTGTTTTTGCCACTGGGCGCTGCCTCCGCAGTTTTTGTCAGATCGCCATGGCACCTGGAGCATCATTGTAACAGAAAAAAATGCCCGAAAGAGACCCTTTTTCATTTCCTCCTCAATAGAATTCCAATTGGGTCCACTCCTAGTTGAAAACATGTTGACAATGGTTATACTAAATAAATACGCCCCTTTCCACAGCAGAACAATCCGACTCAATGTGAATCCTTGATACTTACTCACCTTCAGTGAAAATGGTCTAGTCTATGAAAAGAAATGTCCTTTTTCAAGTGACAGCTGCTTAGAACCACCAAAGTCAGGATATATTGAGTGGTCACAAAAGCTGGAGAGCTGGAGAATTGAACCTTGAACTTGGCCGTCTTTCACATCTTGAATTCATCCTCTTTTTCAGTTTCTAGCCATACGCTCAGTAGGAAGCCGTCTTTGTAAAGCCAAATGCATGCAACTACAAATCAAACATTGACATAAAAGCAAAAGAACCTATGGAAAACAGTCATTCACATATATTTCTATTCTCATAATTACACTAAAGGAAATCTATTTGCATGCAATGCTGGCTCTATCCTTTCTAAAACACTTTGTTTGGTCTAACCAGGCTGTGAAAGGCACCATGCAGAGGACGTGTAAATGCCACGGGGTCTCTGGTAGCTGCACCACTCAGACCTGCTGGCTGCAGCTGCCGGAGTTCCGAGAGGTGGGCAACTATCTGAAGGAGAAGTATCAGAAGGCCCTGAAGGTGGACCTGCTCAGGGGGGCGGGCAACAGCGCGGCCAGTCGCAGGGCCATCGCCGAGACCTTCAGCTCCATCTCCCGCAAGGAGCTGGTCCACCTGGAGGACTCGCCCGACTACTGCCTGGAGAACAAGACCCTGGGCCTGCCGGGCACCGAGGGCCGCGAGTGCGTCCGCAAGGGGAAGAGCCTGAGCAGGTGGGAGAAGCGCAGCTGCAAGCGGCTCTGCGGCGAGTGCGGCCTGGCGGTGGAGGAGCGCAGGGATGAGATGGTGTCCAGCTGCAACTGCAAGTTTCACTGGTGCTGCGCGGTCAAGTGCGACCAGTGCCGCAAGACCGTCACCAAATACTACTGCGTGAAGAAAGGGAAGAAGGCCAAGAGTGGGAGCAGCAGCCAAAGGAAAAGTCTCAGGCTCAAAAAAACGCACTAACCACTGCATGATGCCTACCGCCGCAAAGGTCCTCACACAGCAATCCATTTTGGTTTCCTCTATGATAGTATCCCTTGTATATTTCACAAAAAAAAATGTTGATGGCGAAAAGGAAGTTTTGTCAAAAGGAAATACTGGAGAATATAACCCTAGACATATTGGAGAGCTTTGTATAAATACAAGAGACACTGCAAATTAGATGTTTATAGATACAGCTATCTGAATATATTTAAATATTATTTTTGTACTTTTTTTAAAACCCAAGTTACATTTGAAATGTGGGAACACTTCTAGAATTCTGGGAATTCTCCCTCTACATGGAATACTTTTATAAGATCACACAAATAAACCAAACTATGGACCAGATGAATTAAAAAAATGCTTCCATTTCACATCAATAACCAGAGAGGAATAGAGAGAAAAAAGTTACATATCCCACCAGAGTCTGTATTTAATTGTAAATTAAGCACTTTGTTAATTTATTGCACAGTCTGTAATGGTTTGTTTTTGTTCAATTAGTTTTTAGTCCTTATATAATATCAACAATCCAAAACAATTGAATAAACCTGTTATTCAATATTAATCCTGGAGTTAAAAATTATTCACATGACAAGGTGCACATTTTTATAAATCTGATGCTTTGTAGCTCAGAGTTAAACAAAATAAATAAATGTATGTTTGTTTTTAAGGCATGATAAACAGATGTATATGGATCATCTGTGCAATCTGTTCAAAATAATGTTTGCATTGTTCATTTTACTATCTGATAAACCTGGGGCAGAGAAACAATTAGGGAAGAAATGTTTAATTATCATACTTCTTTTTCACACCTTTCTCAATTTCACCTTTACAAATGCCTTCTTTTCATGTCATTGTAATCTTTAAAGAACTCTCAAAGCCTTGGCTCTTGCTTGCTGCTTTACTGTTTAATACTGGTTTAATTAACTCCGTCGAGACAGAGGGTAAACATGAACCGAGTTGCCCTCAAATCATCCTGGCTCTAATTTTGTATGCTAATCTTCTTTTTCACTCTACCATCATGGGAAAAGAGAAAAAAAAATGTTGGGAAAACTTGGTGTTGCCCGCACAGGGCTTCCTGTGGCTGTTTTATTCCTGGCCCACCTATTTGGCCCTATTCACTCCTCTAGGGCTCCTTTGCTCCATTTAACAATGAATGCCGAGCTAATCAGCTCCCTCGGAAATGCGCTGCCGCTGGAGAAGCTAATCCCCCTCTCCTCCTCTTTCAATGGCCTGTCGGCTTCAAAAGGACTTTGGGAAAAGGCTTTGCATGGATTCACACTGTTCGCTCAAAAGAAGTTAGTTCAAGTATTGTACCAAAACAAGTGGGTTTTATAAACAAATACTTGCCAGCAACCAACCCACCTGTAAAAAGTGCCAACCCTACAGTAGCACACGGCAACAAAAAACAGAGGCCCTCCAAATGTGATGCAATCTCAAAGAGATTAAAGGCTCATTGAGTTTGGGGCAGTTCCTTTCTGCACCGGCTTTTTCATCAGAGAGTGTCAAGAAAGCCCCTCATTGACATCTTACTTAAAAATAATGATCAAAATCAGAGCCCTTCCCTTGACACTACATCCGTGACCTGGAGCTGGGAGCCAGTCTCAGCACACATTATACTGTTTAATTAAACAACATCAAGACCAGGGCTTGAAAAGTTCCAGTCAATTACTCAAACTGAAGTCAAAAGACATAGCATTCAAACACTGTTCACCTTTTGACATTGTTATCTATGTCCATAGTGTTGATCAAAATATCACTCATTTCATTCATCTTCATCCCACAGTATTCAGCTCTGCAGAAATTTAGAGTTTATTAGATTATAAATTCATTGCACTATTACCAACTTACTCTAAAAGACATCTGTGAAAGTTTGAACAAATCAGAAAATGTATACACACTGAACCTGTTCATGAGGAAAACTTTCACTGAAGACACTTGTGACATGTGACCTTCAACCTTGTGGCTGAACTTCCGTGTCTTGTAGGAAGGGTCATGAGTAGAAGGTTGGCCGTGCCACTTACGATTTGCACTCAAGCATGAGCCAGAGGTGTCTGGATGAGGTGACACTCCACATAAAATTGTCTGTTCAAGAAAGCCTGCCTAGCCTGTTCTTTTGGTGCTCTACAGACCCACAATGGAGGAGACACTACACTGATGCCAGAGGCGTCTCAGAGTTTTAGGGGTAAGGAAATGGGGTTAGCAGCCATGCAACTTAAGGTAATGGCATTAGGCTCTATACGTTTCTTATAGAGAGGATTTTGTAATCCATGCATGCATAGCATGCACATAAGAGTATCTTAACACAAGCTTCTGGGGACAGAGAGAGGGTCTTATACATACGTTATATACGTTATACGTTACATTACCCAGGAAGTTAATATCTCACAATATGACCAGTCATAATATATATTTACATCCTCATAGTAATGGATATCCGTTTACAAAAATATGTTTTTTTTTTTTTTTCCTTTTCAGTTTAAGGCCACTGTGGATATCACAAAATGAGGCAGCCATTTCTTTAGAGTTTAAAGTCCATAATACTTTGTGTGACTGAACTTATAGCTTTTTGGTCTTATTAGTAATAATGAATCACATGTGAACGATTCATATTGCTGAACAAAGAAATGAATGCATCTCTTTTAAACAAGAAAAGTTACAATATATAACAGATAGTAATTTACAAGATGTGCCAACAGCTTGCTAAACCAATTCCAAGGGCTGTGTCTACTTACAAGGTGAGAGCAGACGACGCTTATGCGCTATATCCTGATCATTTGGTGATTTATCAAGATAATATTCTTTATTTCTTCCTTCCTAACCTTTGCTCACGTGTCAGATAGAGAGTTGAGAGAAAACGGCACAAATGGAAAATGTCCAAACACTCTGGAGCCACGTGCCCTTCTGCTTAGGCTGGGGAACTAAACCTGGAGGATCTCTCTCTGCTTTTCAAAGCACCTCTTGACTTCAGTTTATCCTGTTGGAGCTGATATGCTATGGCTAGTACTGAAGACCCTGCATCCAGTAAGCCAACCATCACCACTCCCTTTAATCTTTTGGCAGCCTTAAGGCACTGTCCTAAGGCATCATTATTTGAGCTTTGCTTTGAAGGTTACCCCCTTCCAGCAAACAGGAGGGACACGGGGGGCTTTGGAGGTGGCGGGGGTGGGGAGGTGGACCTGGTGGTAGTGGTGGTTGGAGGCTGGTGGTGCTAATGTGCCATAACATCAGAGGTAATGAGAGAATTTCAGTATCCTGTTTAACACTTGAACATTGCATAGCAAAGGGGGAAGTGCTGGCAAACTGGTCCACACAACGGCTCCCACCATTTTGGCCTTGGGTGGCCCCTCAAGGGTGGTCTGCTCCAGCTCCTACTGAAAAGAGGGAAACCTACAGTATTACCAGCAGATGCACAATCGCTGTAATGGCTTTTAAAGTGTCCAGGAGTGAGGCAGGACTGAAGTTTCAAGAACAGACGAGGCAGTTAAACCTGGTTGACACCAAACTGAGGCTTGATCTAATATAAGTTCACTATTTTCAAGAGATGTAACAAGTTTTGGGAATGGATACGATTTTATCAATATTGATGCCATTCACTGGGTTTCATCCAACGTTATTCACTTTTTATATTCGCATAGAATTAATTCAGCTCGCAACTATGCAACTCTGCATGTTTCCATCAACTGTCTAATGCAAATAAGAAATGAATGTTAAGCTAATCAAGTGACGTGTTCCGACCAGCTGTGGAATTAACGTCTATGGACAGAAATGAGGTTAATGCGAATATATGTGAATTTAACTGTTTCCATCGACTTCGCATTTACCTTAGTCGCATCAAACATTAAACCACCTCCCTGAAGCAAATCAAATTCATATTCACATTAAGGGACTGATGCGACTTTGCAGGTGTTTCCATCAAGGATTTCTTATTCGCCTAACCTAAATTCCCATCAAGTCAAGTCAAGTCAGTTTTATTTGTCAATTCTTTCACATGTACTAGACATACAAAGGAATCGAAATTGCGT
>JASCQY010000031.1:11407280-11428181 GCA_030264315.1 Sardinella tawilis
AATAAATATTATGGCTGAAGATATGTGCAGTTTGCATAGTGCAATGACATTTCTGTGGGTCAAGGTCCAGAGTGATTCCCATCTACAAGTTGGATGGAAACCTGTCTATTGTCGATTCTGCTTATTTTGTCCAATTCTTTACCAACTCTCTTATCAATTCCACTCTGTAGAGAAAAGGTGACTTACCCAGGTCTTCAGTATCAACACATAGGGCTCTAATGTAGCCTATACCACTATGCCATAAGCTTACATAAGGAGGTAAACCATCCCTCTCACACTGATACTGTCAAAAATACCCTTAATGTTTACCCCTGTGACCCATCTCACTCCTTGAATGAACGCAAAATGTCTGGTTTCCATTACTCTGTCCAGCCATTTAGGCATTTCAAAAGTGATTTGAATGTGGCTGGCCAAGTGGCACTGGTAGGCTACATTTAATGAGAGCCATTTGGCTGTAAACGCAACATTTTGCTTTTAAAGAAAAGTTTGACTTGTTCAAATGCTGAAAATGAACCCTTGTGTGCTGCTTCAAGTGATTATGAGGACGGAGGCCAGATACATTGTTCACAAATTCTCAGCGTTCTCAGATTTGTCTGAGTTCCAGGGTACAAGACAAGGAAATAAAATAGCATCAAGTGCTCAAAGCGGCCACTAGAGGGCACATCTTACAAAGTCTGACGGTGCAATCTGTGAGGGCTCAGTAAGTTCCATTTACCTGCTCACGTGTGTGTGTGTGTGTGTGTGTGTGTGTGTGTGTATGTGAGTGAGTGAGTTTGTGTTGGCAGTTCTGTGATGGTTTAGTTGTGCATTAGTTTGTGCGTGAATTTGAAGGTGTGAGGATGTGACTGTGTGCGTCTGATGGTTCATGTGCATGTGTCTGACAATGTGGGTGAGTCCGAGACTAATTCCAAGCTCCTAAACCCAAGTCCTTTGAGTGCAAATCGGACTCTTCATGCGTCATTGGGTCATGTTTTCTTCAGTCCAAGTAATATTTCTCATCTCTCGTCTCTGAAATCATAAGACCAGTGACGTCCTGCATCCTGATGTAGGTGCACAGTAGGTCAAACTTGAGTATTGATGATCAGACCAGCCACACTTATCTATCTAATGGGGCCAGTCAGACAAAAAAAAGCAAAACAAAAAAAAAGGCAAAAACGGTAGCCTAGTATTGGCCCACAAAGCACACGTCGACCCAACAAGAAAATGCCCCGTATATTGGCTTGGCAACATCATATTATAGCCTATGAACAAGTGATCATGTCATGCATTGCTTAACAGCGCCATCTGGTGGGATCTGGCCATACTGGCTCCTGATACACAGACACCATTGCACTGGTCTAAGCCTCATGCTGTCTAAGCTGTGGTCTGATTCACCTCATCTCTGTGGTCCATCTATCCGGTCTGGACCATCAGTGATGCCTGGTTGCCCTTACCCTTGCCCGAGACTGGTCAGCCCTGCCTCTTTTAAAGGTGCACTATGAGATCCTGAATGAAGTCACTTATGTTGATATTCCACGTAAATAAACAAAACGCTGCTCTCAAATTCACGCTACTTTTCTCACTGCCCCCCACCCATATGTGCATGCTCACTAACTCCCACCCCCTCCCCTAAACATCTTGTTGGTGTTTGGCTGAAATGTGGTTTGTTATGTTTTGGTGCACAGCCTGTGCCCTAGTGTTTTTTTGAATGTTTTATAGCCCCTGTGTCGTCTCCAGAGACCGGACTTTTTCACAGTGTATTCAGGGAGCAGGCAGCAAACTGATCAAGGGGAGATGCCTGTGATTTGACACAAAAATGAAATTGCGCTAAAAAACATCTCATAAAGAACCTTTAAGCACCCATTTGCCCTACATCTGAATTATCTGAGGTTTGAATACTCACCCCCAAAGTAGTATTGCTACTCAAGTCTGCATACTGTAGGATGAAAATGGAATGCCACAAGAAGAGAGGCAGCAGTTAGATGCCCATGCCTAAGCTACATTCAATGCTGCCAGATCTGCAAAGGAAAGGAACAACATCTGATCTGTGCGCAGTCACTGAATGGTGAGGACAACTGGATGGTGGAAAGTGTGAATGTAGGAGAATGAACTGCAGTGAGAACAAATGTGGTCATTTTGGACTTTAACCACATTCATGGGTAAACCCAGACTACTTCTCGAAGTAGGGAGTCTGCAGTTGACTTGTTCACTTCCACTGGAGTGTAACCATGCCAAAATAGGCTAAATCTTTGGCCTTAATTCTTTCAAAATCTTTTTGAGAATGCAGCATGCACTTTTTTTTCTACAATGGTTTTAAATTTACTCAATTTGAAGAAGGTGCACATACATAATGTTTTAACATGCCATCACTGGTTGTGCAGCATAAAATACGCAGCCTAGGCCGAGACCTAGGGTCCTTTCATATTCTAAGATGAAAAAAATATTTTCTACTGATTTTGCTATTCTTTTGCCATTTTTGGGTAAGGGGCATTTTACCCCACCTAGGGGGGGGGACTTTTGCTAACGCCCCCTTTCAACTAATTTTCCTTTTGCTAAATATCTTCTTAAATAATTACTCTAGCCAAATTCCACTTTTGGTTTATAGTTCATATCACTGCCAATGAAAACTATCATTAAAATCATAAAAACATGCTTAACTCTTATTTCAGAGTAAATCTACATTTTATTAGTTGATTCCAGACAGACAAATTTGTTTGCACGTTATCTTGGGTTCAACCAGGCCTAAATAATAAAATTATGACCAGTGAAAATGAAAACTGCATATTTGTTAGAACATTAAAATCCTGCAGGATCGAGCGTCTCTCTTTCTCTGCCTTCTCCTCTTTTCAAACGAAAGATGTCGCTGTTTGACGCCTGCTCTTTGAGGGGTTGAGCCACCGTTGTTTGGGTGCTACTTGACTTGTCATTGCTGTGTTTACATTGGGCAGTCAAGTAGTTCAGTACGAGCTCTGTACTGTTCTATGCATCAACTGGCGAGACAGCCGCTGTAACTAGCAGGCTAGTCTTCCGCATCTCACTGTCTGGATAATTGGTTATACTAGCAAGGAAAACACTTTTTCCTGTTCTGAATGATTTAACTTACTTGCGACAGACATGGCAGCAGCGACTGTAGTTGAAGCTGATCCGACGGCGACCGATGGGGGTCCAGCGTTTTCTGAGGTTCACAGTTCCAGCTGGACAGAGAGTCAACTACGAAAGTATCCGTTTCAAACAAGACCTATTCCCAGACTGTCGCATACGGACCCAAGGGCCGAGATGCTCATAGACAATGAGGTACTATGACCAATGAAGACTTGCTATCTTACTTTCACAGCGTTTGATACAATGACTGGTGTTAGCATGCTAATTCACCGGCTAGCATTCCTGGGGTTATCTCCTGCTTCTCCCCTAAAGTAGCTAACGCTAACTTTAGCATCATGTTAGCATAACGTTCATCATCATGGACAGCTGTCAGTTTACTAATGGCAACTTCACTCCTGATGAGTAATATGTTATTTTACGAGAAAGCATGAGAACTAGTGTGTAGTAATAGTGGATATATTTATATCTCCATGCATAGATTATAAAAAGTTATGTACTGCTAAGAATGATGTTGAGGTCTAGAAGAATCTCAATGCAACATGCTATTATTTCCAGTGCTAAATCGGAAGCTAAACACTCACTGCCATATTCCCCTTCACTTTAAAAAAGGTGGAATAACTGTTTTGACTCATCTAAAATGCTTGTTTCGTTTCGATAGCAGACCTTGACATTCACACATATCTGTTATTGAAATTAACCGCTGACGAGGTTGTAATGTTAGCCAAGTCAGTCAATGTAACTAGGATTACTTGTTTACTGTTCGTCACTGAGTCAAATTAAGAAAATAATTAGGTTGCTTGCTAGTAAGCAATGACCGCAACTTTCACAAAGTTAACATTGTGCTTATGCATTAATAGGGAGACATTAGCTTATAAACATACCAGTGGTATGATACCACGCAATTTACCTGGTTCTGGCTTCCACCGAAATACCGGCTTGGTAAACGCATGATCATGATGTTTAATTTAAAACAATGGACCTATAATGTAGAATAATATATTATAGAAAGAACTGCATGTGGATAGACTTTTAACAGTGACTCCATTGGTCAAACAGTTGTGTTGGTAGCAACTAACTTAGGTGCTGTGTCATAGCATCATATGCTATTTCGTTTAGTGTTGGATTACCAACCACATGCACATGCAAAGACTCCAGCTGGCAAGCGTTTCGGCAGTGGATTGAAAGTACGGGTTGGGGGATGCGCCCGAAAAACAGTCGGTACAGGCATGGAAGTAACTAATTTGGATAGAGCGAAGAAAAGAAAACAACGGAGATGCCAGTGCTCTAAACGCAAAAAACATTGCATGGCTACCGAGCGATGTTTTGCGTTTCGAACGTAACAATCAGCAAGATTGCACTTAAATTATTCGCGGCTAACTTGTTTTGAGACAGATACGTTTTAGAAATATTTGCATAAGGTTGATTGGCCTAAGTTCTCCTTTGTATTGTAGCGCATCTTCAGTGTGAAGTGGTGGCGCAGTGAAATGCAAGGCACCTTGCATCTAGACAGACCGCCCACGTGTTTGGGAAGCGTACGTTCCTTCAGTCACGTAGCACTTGTCATTTTTTTTTTTTTTTTTTTGCGACGTTTGACAGTAGTGTAATCCTGAGCAAATTTGCAGTAAAAATGTGTTGAAATGGGCCAGATCTGCTCGCAGATTAGTGTCCACTATATGTGGTTTGAAGTTTGCTTCAGAAAATGTAGGCTTGCTATATGAAGGACAGAACATGTTGAATTAATCAACCAACTTGTTGAAAGACAGTTAGTCATTAAGTCAAAACAAAAGTAAAACTGTTGAATCCCTTAGAATGATCTGTTTTTGCATTGGTGAGTGTCGAACCACTCACACACCACTAATTCAGAGCACCAGCCACATAGCTGATCTTGTACTTTCATTTTAGCCTACTATTCATTTCACTTCAGCCAGGTTACTGTGGTGTGCCTTGCTGCTTAATTAATTATTTGAGCTTTGAATTTTCGCACATCATCTTGTTCTGAAATTATTGCTTTTTATATTAAAACTTTTGTTATCCTTTTTTATTTGTCTTATTCTGGCTCTCTTTTCGCTCTCCTCTTTTGCATGCCCTTAGCTTCTTTTACATTTCTGTGTTAGGCCTACATTATTATTATTATGATTATGATTATTATGATTATTATTATTATTATTATTATTATTATTCCTGTGTATGTCAAGTACATATGGTATTGACATAGCTGACTTTGACCTTTGACCTATAGAAATATTATAGTACCCATGTAATAGTGCAGTCCAAAAAGCGCCTGAGCTTGACAATACTGACCTGAACAATTGTGGAGCTATTACCATTTCTTTCTAAAATTCTTCAAAAGAAACTCCTATAACATCCAGCTGAACATGAAATGTCAGACATCTTCCACTCTGCATTCTGGCCTAAGCATAGACTGGAATCTGACTTGTTGCTTTCAGTGGATGCAGGACTGTGAAATACCACTACTTCAAATTACACAGTAGACTATTACATTCTCTTGGGAGTGCCTTGAGCAGTGGTTTGGAATTTCAGGTACTGTTCTGAAATGCTTGCCAACTTTTTAATGATGCTTCATCTGTGCCTGCCCTCTTATCACATGGTGTTCCACAAGGATCAGTGCTGAGTTGTATTTTATTCTCACTGTTGCTACCCAGCCAAATTATGAAAAACACAGCGTATCCCATCAGTGCTATGTAGGCGATACAGTACCTCCCACTCAAATGTGGTGCCTCTTTCGCTCTCCATGTATTGACTGCTTAAAAGAAAACTTAATGAATACAAGACACTAATTCTAATTTTTGGTCACAAATAGTGTAATTCATAATTAGGGCAATTTGCAATCAAAAAAAAAAAATGCCATTCTATTTGACCCTGATTAAAATTTGATAAACAGATCAATGCTATGGTTGAGTAAACCTTTTGCCACCTTAGAATCTTCAGAAAAGCAAATATTTTAGATACTAATCCAAGCATTTATCTCCTCTTGCCTTGATAAGTGTAACACTGTATTTTGGTGTCACTCAGTCCACTCTACCCTGGCTAAAGATGATGCAAAATGCAGCTGCACGGTTGCTCCCCAAATCTAAACTGTCGCAGCATATCAGTAAAATTTACAGTGCATGTGATGTCATTCAAGATGACAGAATGTTGATGAGTTGTCATGATGGGTTCAGATGATGAGTTCAAGATGACAGAATGTCAGAAACGTCACCCACAGAAATGAATAGTTCTTTACTCCTCCGCCCCTTGACATAAGAGAACCACTCCCTTCCTCCATGAGGAAGTGCACTGTGCAGGGGCATTGATCTCGACGCAGGCAATGCAGACATGTTGAGAAGGCATCCCCAAAAGTCCTGATTTTGCCGGCATTGTTGTTTTTTTTACTGTCTGTCCCGAAAAATTGCCAAAGGTTCAGTTTTTTTTTTTCATGAAATTTCACTTCCACAAATTCAAAGTTTGACTAAACCTGCTCTCATGCTGTTGCACAGCTATTTTTTCTCCCATTATCTTAATACATTGAATCAAGAAGGTTAGCGAATCCTGTATGCCGGAATGCCGGACACTCACAACCACATGCAATGTAATGTTGAGAATATAGCCAAGCCTATTAAATAACATAGATATTTGCGATCAGACAAAATTCAGGTAAACTCAAGATTTTTATTAATACTGTCCCGCATGGAGTTGTAGCCGATTAGGAAAAGTCAGTAACAGATGCAATGCTTGTGAGGTGTAAGTGCTAGAAATCAATTGTCATGTTCAGTGTGGTAGACCTAACCTAAAAAAAAAATGGACAGGAAAGGAAGGTGAAGAAATGCCCCGGTGAGACGGGCGTAGTTACACTGAGGGAGACAGTACACACACTGAGATACTGTACATACACGGAGGTCTTTTAGTGCTCACTCACCTACGCCATCTGTCTGTGAAATCAAGATCACATTCAGCTCCTTTTAGCACAGTTTTTTAGAATGTGCTATATAAACAAACTAACTATGGATGACACCTGAATGTGATCTGACCTTCAAGTTCACCAATATACAAAACACAATGTGCTGAATCTCAACTGCCATAGTGATTAATGCAAAACGTTCACCTACCTTTTGCACACAGCTTTTGGGGATATTTCATGGAAGTTTTCAATATAGACGTGAAATACAATAATTTCACATCTTGTTTTGTCATACTGGCGAGTTACATGAAGATCAGAACATAATGACCAACATGTAGAAAACCAGATCATTTTACCAGGTTCACAAACCTTTAGTAGGCCATTGTAGTATGGAAGTATGCCTACAAATGTCAGCCACATCTTCTTTAAGACTGAGATACAGTAACATGTTTGAGGCACATGAATCAATTTCATCCCAGCAGTTTCCACAATTAACAACATAAAAAGAATAAAAGCATTCATCACGGTTTCCAACATAGTAAGAATAAGTCTAAAAGGATAATAACAAAAAAAACAACCCAGCTTTTTCTTTACATTCGATTGTTTCTTGTTGATTCTAACGAAACGAAACCTCCATTTCCACCTGTTTAGGAGCCTGTTGTTCTTACGGATACCAACTTGGTGTATCCTGCGCTGAAGTGGGATGTGAACTACCTGCAGGACAACATTGGGAATGGAGATTTCTCTGTCTATATTGCTGAAAACCATAAATTCCTGTATTATGATGAAAAGAAAATGGCTAATTTTGAGAACTTTGTACCCAAGTCCCAACGAGTTGACATGAAATTTTCTGAATTTGTTGACAAAATGCAACAGACTGAACAACATGGAGGAGAGGAAAGGTATGAGATAAAACAAATGTTTTTATGTCATATTTATCAGGTGCACTTCGTCATGTACTGTCTCTCAGAGTATGATGTGGTCCATTTATTTAAGTAATTACAGCGTTATCAGCAATTAGTTATTGGACAATCAAAAAGATGGACTTTTATGTTGTTGTTATAATGCTCTGTTACTGTGTACAGCAACTAATTGGAATTTTCAGTAATTATTTGCTGTTCCAAAGAATATTATTTTGCTCTTGTACCAATTATTTTGTGATGCTTTTATGCAATATGAATACCTTTTTATTTAAGCCTATATTATACAAAATTGTTTAAAATTTTGATAATACATTTCCTTTTTGAATGTGTCAAGTACATGAATTTCCCATTGATACATTGACCATCTTTTGTCTTTTTGTTTGCAGAGTTTATTTGCAGCAGACCTTAAATGACACAGTTGGAAGAAATATTGTTGTAGATTTCTTAGGATTCAATTGGAATTGGATCAATAAGCAGCAGGCCAAGCGGAGTTGGGGGCAGTTAACCTCCAACCTTTTGCTCATAGGCATGGAAGGTACATTTTCTTGAGTTTAATATCATGTTTCATGTGGCCTAAATTGTCATCAACAACCGCTGTTGACTTTGCACTATGACTGTGCTGTACTTGGTATTTGTATCACCTGGGCTGTGTTCTAAAAAAGTCTCATGCCTTAATATTGATTGTACAGTTGTGTACACATTTTTGTATGACTGTGTTCAACTTGCATGGTTTTCCATACTCAGTAAGGTGTCCTTATATGGCCTATATGTGTGTAGAGCTGTAAGTGTAATTTTCTTTCTTGGACATTTGACACATTCCAAAAATTGTTAATTGTTAAAAATTGGGAATTTAGGAAATCAAGGTTTCCAAATAAAAAAACAAAACAAAACATTCCAGTCTCCATCAGCACTATTGAAAATTTCAACTAATAATCTCTGTTTTTTTCCATAATAGGCAATGTTACGCCAGCACATTATGACGAGCAGCAAAACTTCTTTGCACAAATTAGAGGTCATAAGAGGTGTATCTTGTTTCCACCTGACCAGTTTGAAAGTCTTTATCCCTTTCCTGTTCATCATCCCTGTGACCGACAGAGCCAGGTAAGACGTGTGTCTGTGTCTGTACTTGTGGTATTAGTAGGTATTTTGAAACATTCGTTCTTATAAAATGTTTCCAATTCTGACTGTGGACAGTCGACTAAATTCTTATCTGAGGAATGATAAATAATTGATTGCGAAGTCTTACCCTAGGACTATACTGGATGCGTTCAGTTACGTTAAATCAAGCTACGTCAAAAATGCATTGACAAGAATGGGTTATTTTTTAGAATGTTCGCTGCAATGCCGTGTCTGGTGTAGCCAGTTCCATTGATTATAGTGGAAGCTAATTGTTACAACAGATTCGTCTTTGACTTAACGCACCCAGTGTAGCCTTCCTGTTAGACCTGCAAGGTCCGTTAGGTGGGTCTGTGTATCTGCATAGATTCCCTCAATTTTGAATAATGCTGTCGATGTTTGCTCAGCTGAGACAATCAACCCTGGTATAACCTTGGTTGAGTGATTCTTCGAAGAATCTGCTGACATTAGATGGAATATCTACAACTCTCATCTTTACTAGTTCCTTTGCTAACCACATGACCACATAGCAGTTGTGGAGTCACAGAAGCAGCAAGTTCTTCTCCCGGAATGTTGTGTTCTGCCATACGTACTGTAGCTCCTTGATATGAAATAAGTGTATGCACCATCTGTCCAGAGCATATTATTCCAAACTTATTTTTAGATGGCTTGTTTGGTTTAGGCTCTACTAGTTTATTTTCTGCATCATCCTCCCAACAAAAATGGAAGTCATGATGTTGATTGCTCCAGGCAGACAATAATCCATAGCATTGTTCAAAATGTACAAATGTTTTTATGCAGAGGCACTGCCATATCAGTTGTGAAAATATTTTGGGCTGATATGAATTGAAATAGTCATACTGAGCAGCAATCTCATTGACCTGACTGACCTGGATATATTTTGTATAGGATGGTCTAGAATGAAGGAATTTATCAGTGACTATACAAAGCATCTACAGGAGGGGTCTCCTACCTTTTTGCCTTTGAGAGCTACTCTAGCTAGATCAATCATCAGTATAACTGATATGCCTCGTAAAAAATCTCAAGATCCTTTACCATCTTGCACACAGTGACATGAAGTTTACATTTTTGGTGCCTTTATTTTCTGGCCAAATCTGGTGTGAGCTACCAGCACCAGTTCTCTTAAGCAGGTGGCTAACTACTGGTAGCTAACCCCTGATTTACAGTCTGTTAATAGGAAAGCTCAGCTTAGTATTCACAGTTATACTATTTGGGTCCCCAAAGTTTTGTACCTGCATGTTATTGTTGGAATGCACATTGCACTGTTTCTGTTGATTCAGTAAATGGTATTCCACAGTTGAACTCTTAGACCTGCTATACAAGTTTGACAACATGTGCCAAAATGAAGTTGCTATTTTAAAAGCTGAACAAATTGAAGCAATGATTTTTTTTTCAGGGGTGCCCACATTATACCAAGCACTTTACTGCGCATATGAGGGTTTGGAATTTAGGAAATGATTTTGTGAACCTAGAACCTCTTTGTGCACTAATCTGGTTCTTGTAAGCAGCTTTGTATTGAATGGTATTAGGCCTAAATTAGCAATGTGTTTCGCCCAGTCAATCAAATTGGTTAATCATTATGTGTTAATGCACTATGTTGTGCAGGTCATCGGTTTCACAGATAAAACAAAATGGTGATGCAACATTATCTGTTGTGAGAAGCATACAAGAAAGCCCCTGGAAAATCGTGAGATTTAATGTGATCTTCTTGCCATTGTAGGTTGACTTTGAAAACCCTGACTATGAAAAATTCCCAAATTTCAAAAATGTTATTGGACATGAAGCTGTTGTGGGCCCTGGAGATGTCCTGTACATCCCAATGTATTGGTAAGATTTGCTTGTTTGATTAAAGCAATACAGTGTAGTTATTTACTGTACCTTAACGGATAAGTGCCGTTTTCACAATTTGAACCTTGTTTCAGTGACAAAATAACGTTACTTACTCATCCATTTCACTTTCGTTTCATGTTGCATCTTTCTCGAGTTATTGCATTCGCTAGAATTCATGTAACGCAGTGGTCAGGGCACCAAAATGCAGGCAGTAAATACGTTCGTTTCTCAGATGTTTGTTATGATGCAGTAGTGCTATTCCCATTTCAGTTGGAAGTACTTTGTTATCACCTGTCTAATAGCTAAACAAGTCAATTGAGTGTCTGAAGAATCAGGAAGTAACGTGCCGGGCAGCGCTACGTCATGACATCATCATACAGACCCGGGATGGTGATAACAAAAGTGCTTCTGACTGAGATGAGATGAAGGAATTATCAGATTTGTTGTACAACATGAGCCCTATTCTTAAGATATCACCATACCTGACTTTTTTATACTACTTTTTGTACTAATTCACAATTTGAAAACTTGAGGTGGTTGCTAGACCATTGGTATGTTAGTTATTTAGGGAATCACCTCTTTTAGCTGGCAGGTGCATTGGCAATGACCAAGTCCAGTCACAGATCAGAATCATAGAAAAAATCCTGCACATTGACCATTTAGCAAATCATTTATTTATTTACAATTGTTCGGTCTTAAACTTTCATCAGGTACATTTACTGATTAAACAATAATAACTTACAAAAAAGTTTCAGCAGTTGATTTGTTTGATAAACCCCTCTTGCACACAGACATCTCTGAATCCAGCATTCCTAGCGAATATTTTTCACTAATTGTTGACTAATGTTTTTTTGTTGCTGTTGTTTTTTTAATTATTATTTCCTTCTATGTAGGTGGCACCATATCGAGTCCCTTCTAAATGGAGGAGTTACAATAACAGTTAACTTCTGGTACAAGGTACAACTTCTTTCCTGCTTGTGATATACCGTAGTACAGAATCCTCTCCTGCATGCAATTTTAGTAAAATACTAAATAAAATTGGGTCTAGGGTCAGGGGTAGTAACTCAGGATGTTTTTACAGGGTGCTCCGACTCCAAGGAGGATAGAGTACCCGCTAAAGGCTCACCAGAAAGTAGCAATCATGAGGAACATTGAGAAGATGCTGGGAGAAGCTTTGGGAGACCCTCATGAGGTAGGACCACAACTGTACAATTTTTAATTCAGTCCATGCCACAGATTAGTAGTTAAGTCCTTGGCATTTTGCTGTATTGTAAACACAGATCATTTAAGTATTTCTGGACAAAGGGTGACAAAAGCCCTGATGAAGATACCCACACCACTGGGTCTAGTGTCCTCTAAATGCAAAGGCTGCAGTTCACCTTGCAGCCTAATAATGCCAACCCTGTGGCTAATTTTATATAAACTTTGACATTTTTACGTCATGCTGCTTATGTAACACAGTGAAGCACATCAATCAGGAGTACTGTATTTATCATTCAGTTTGGTGTGCTCATCAATCGGAAGATGTAGACATGTTGATCACTATCAGTTGAATCTTTCATCATTCAAATATGATCACAATCACAATATCTTTGAGAAAAATGGCAAGACCATTTCAGGTTCTAATTCCATAGCTGGACAAAACAATGCTTGAACATTCTATCTTGGTCCTCAACTACTTCCTGTTACATTAACATAACATAGAATGTTAAACAGGAAGTCCTGGGGGACCAGCTTTGGAACTAGAACCTGAAACACTCTATAAATGCAGGGAAGGTTTGTCTGTTTTTTTACACTCATAACTCTTAAACCTAGGGTTAAACCTACTCCAACTTTGTGCTTTGTTGTGTCTGAATATGAGAAGGTCAAAATTATCCACTAGTGTCATGTATCTTGCTCTCATTGCTTGTCATATAAAGAGCACAGCAACAAGTTACCTTAACAAGGTATACTGAATTGTGGGAAGTCGAGTTTAATTACTGCAAACGGTCATGCTTTTGGTAGCACGGGAGAACTACAACTGGCATAAACTTCATCGTTTAAATAATTTTTTTGTTCCAAAGCAGGCATAATGCTACATTAATGCCCTTTGAACCACTGCTATTTGTTTTTTCCCCAGTTTACAGCTCCCAAAAACGGTTATTCCTTCTTGAAATAGCTTTTCCCATGTTGTTCTATGAAGCTTTTGCCCCCTGGCTGCATGCACATTTCTTTTGTGACGTTGTCCAGAAACCCATGTATGGTGTCAGATGGAATTACCATGTATAATCTCAGAGATCTACAGATTTACATACATTGAATTTTGCTGATCTTCCACCAGAATACAGGCATATAAATCCAGTGTTTTAATGTGGACTATAACAGATAACTTCTGAGCTCTAAATCACAGGCATGAGCTGGTATGACAAGGTACAGTACTTCTCTAACAGCACAGGCCTGGATCTGTATAATCACAGATTCAGTGATGTACAGCCTGCACACATGTAACGGGCTACCTGTTTCTTGGAACACACATGGGCGCTGCACACGTTTTCCTCAAATCATGCTGCAGGCATAGCAGGGCCTCATCCAGCTAACAGGCCAAGCATGGATATTACGACACAAATTCTCCACAAATCGTCCAGGCTTTTGACATGAAGTCCTTGTAGTTTGTCTGGTGGGGAGTGGATTTTATTGTGGTATTGTGTATGTAATGTTATTTTTTTACTCTCTCTCCACCAGGTTGGGCCATTATTGAATATGATGATCAAAGGGCGTTATGATCAAGGGCTCAGTTAGTTTACTGTGCACTTAACTGGATGCTGCTGGATGTCTTCGGTTGCGAGGTGTGACTGCAGAACGGCCGGTGCATAGCAGGCCCCGAGTACCTCAAGCAACCTGTGCCTGCTTACGGCCTTTCTATTCTCTCTGGCTTAAAACTGGGAAATCGTTGACATTTAGGGCGATGCTTCCAACACAGAGCAGTCAACGTAGTTTTTTGAAATTGAAAGAATTTAAAGTACCTAAAGCTTACAAACTAGTGGATTTCATCAGTGCCCTTGCCTCTTGCTTCAGCATAACCAGTCATTGGGTTCATTTTGTTTCAGAGTTTGTTCTGCTTCTGAAATTTATTTTGATGACATTCATTCTTTGATTATACCTGAGTTTACAAGCTTGGCAACCATGAATATATAGTATTAATAACATGGTTTATAAGAATGGCCAAATATTGTGTTTTACAAACACTGAAGGAGCGTGTGATCATTTGTTAGAAGTCAGTTGATTGAAATGTAATTGTTGAACATTTCTTGTTTGAACATAGTCAATGGTATTTTTATATAATTATTTTGTGTATACTCTTGCTAATTTTTTTGTTGTGTTTATTGTGGATTTTTTTTGTCCTGAATGTGGTACATCACAACAGTTCACTCAACCCAAGAAAAAATGTTGAATAAAGCATGACAGCAAGACAATTGTGGAAACTATACTGTTTAACTATGGTTATGTTAAATGGTTATGTTCAAAATATTAAGTGCAAGTGTCTAGATGATGCAGATAAGCACGTGGAGCCTCTTTTGTTTGTTTGATTTGTACATTCTTGTAAACTGCATGACAAAGTAATATGCATACAATGTACTCAAATCCAGAAGCTGTCTACAGCATATTCACCAAATTTGGCATATTTTGGTCTGAAAGACACCCTTTTCACTGGTTCCTGTGATGATGTTTTAAAGGGAGGCCTGTGTCAACACTCAGGAAATGGCTGCACACACAGGATTGAGTCAAATATTGTTTTTCTTGGATTACATGTTAAGCTTTTTTCACAAGATAATTGGCCAGAACACATTGGAATGTTGTTATTGGTCCGATAACAGATCCAAATGCTTAGTATTGTGAGACACGGTTGTGTATGAACATGCATAAATGAGTATTGATATATTTAATATTGCTCAGTACAGGCTGACAATTAAAGATGGTTAAAGTTTGAACCATCCTCATAGTACATACAATTTAACTGTGTGCCAAATACCCTTTTTTCAAGGACTTTTTTCCTGAGAACAATCTGCTGACTTTTTGCATGAACTATGATCATACACAATACAAGAATACCACTTCAGACTGGAACTCTAAAACTTCCATTCATAGAAATGCACATATGCTGAGCTAAGATTAGACTGGACTAGATCTGTGAAATGTCTTCTTGGTAGTGTGAAGTATAAGCACTTTTTGAAACGAGCACATTCTGTGGTTTTTGGCAAAAAAACAAAACAAAAAACAAAAACAAACCTATACCATACTTTCTTGCCTGAAACATGTTTGTCTTGTTGAAGACTGAAGTGTTATTTTGTTGTGCACCAATTAATCTTGAACACACATGTTGCATCAGTCATTCATTTTTGCAAAAGTACTGAAAAAATAAAAAAAATTAATTGATTTGTACATTTATTTCTTATTGAATAAACTAATTTGTCAGAGATTTACAAGCACCTGTTTTAAAGACGTGGTCATTATAATGCAAGGTTTCTTTATGTCATAGGATTTACACAACATAAAAGAGACAAGCAGTTGATCCTAGGGGAGCAAATCAGACTTCAGAGTAGATATTGCCATAGGAAGGCTTCATGGCAAAGAACTGGAAATCCAAAATGTGCAGAAAAAAACTGGACTACAAAATTGACAGGATATTTCACTAAAAAGGCACCCAAATATTAGCAATAAGAGAAGACTTGACATGGACACACAAGTTCTGAAGAAGTCCAGACAACGACTCTTCTTTCTCCGTCAGCTAAGGAAATTCAAGGTTTCAGCATCAATTTTGAAGGCCTTCTACACTTCTGATGTTGAGAGTGTTCTCACAGGTAGCATCATCACCTGGTATGGGAACTCGACAGTCAGAGATCGTAGTACAGAGAGTAGTACGTTCAGTATTGAACTGAACTCAACTCCCTGCCCTGCAAGACATCTATTCCAGAAGAGTACTGTACTTCTAAGGGCCAAAAAGATTATGAAGGACTCTTCTCATCCAAATTATGGACTGTTTAAGCCACTGAGATCAGGAAGACGCCTTTGTAGCCACAAGGCCAGAATTGAGAGACTCAATTGAGAGACACACTGTGGCACTTTCTATGTTCCATACTTCCTTGCATTCCTCAATACTAACAGGACTGCTCACTTTTCACACACACAAGGATACAAGGAGTTTATTTGTCACATGCATATGATTACTGCTGTAAAAAATGCAGTGAAATGAAATCAGTTTCTTCGCGAATTGTGCATAAAAAGGGGATGTGAGCGGCAAAAAAACTTTTTTTATGCACAACTGGCAAAGAAACTGATTTCATTTCACTGCATATTTTACAGCAGTAATCATGACAAATAAACTCCATGTATCTTGTATCTTGTACATAATTCCTCAGGGACCCAAAAAAAAAAAAAAAACCACCTAACAAACACAGTGTAAAGTCCTCAACCTCAAGGTTAACATTGTGAATTTATTCAACATGTTATGTATGCACTACATACCAATTTCGAACAGTCTTATGTTACAGAGGCAAGAGCCAGCTTCACTTATAAATGAATACTGTACACATGTGTAAAATAAAACCCTAGAAAAGGAAAACCACTTCACCCATAGACAGTAATCGGTTTCAGAGCACCTTTAGGCCATCAATAATTCTTCCTGTATTTTAAATAAAATTATGGCTATAAAGATGATGTATACCCTAACAATTTCACAAGCATACATTATTCAATAAAATGAATTAACTAGTGTGAATTGAGACAATGCAAAACCATGCAAGATGAACTTGAAATGAAAATAGTGTTGCCAGCTGTTTAAAATACATTTTTTTTTTCCTACAGTTCTACCCTAGGCCCTTGTGCAAAAGACGGACATTAAAGAGTATCCTTGAGAGAAGTTTGTTGCAAACTTTTCAAATCTATATTTCTGTATATAAAAATAAAGAGCAAGTCATTTGAAACTTTGAGGAGATGACGATATGCTATCAAAACACTAAAACAATCAAACTGATGTCATTTCGCTATTCATCAACAAGTCTGAGTAATGATGACACATCATTCAGTAGTTAATCCAACTAATGGAGGACCAGACTATGCATGCAAGACAAGCATCAAGTCAACCTCAAACTTAAATCAGTCTAACTAAATGGGATCACAAAAAAGAAATATACACAAATAACACAATATCACATCAGACCTGCTGAAAGGAAAACAGGAGTATGCATACATTAGTTCAAGTTTTGTTAAACAGCTACGGTATACAGCCTTATGCATGGATAGGTGGTGTATGTTTAATCATCTTTCAACACTTCATAAAGAGAACAGACAAATCTGGATTGATAATTCTTTTGAAAACAAGACACTATAACCTTAACAACACTAACAGTTTTAACATGTTTTCTGCAGGGATACTGTACATTATTATAAAAACAAGCCATGACAACATAAAACCAGTTGCTTAAAAAACAAAATGTAATACTTGAATAAATAAGACTTAAATGGCTGAGGTTTGCAAAAAAAAAAGAAAAGACAAAAAAAAACCCACTCTTTGTAAAGTTGTTAATGTCTACATATTAAAATGGCAAAATAAAACAAAATGGCAAAAATAAAGCACATAAATGATATCAGTTGTTATTCACAGTGTTCTTTAATGGAATCTGTATTTTCGTGCTGGCTTCAGACTCACGTAAGTTCTCTTCATTTCGTCTGTCTCCTCTTTCTTCACCTGGTGATATCGTTCTCCTTTTGTTGTGACAACCTGATTGTCGTGGTAACGGACCAACTTTTTGGGAGCCTTCAGAAATCAAAGCAAAATGAACAATATTCATCTGATTACAATCAATATGCAATGTAAGCCGCACTGAACAAAATTAATTTCTGTATGTTCCAAACTGTGCATAAAAAGAAAAACCCTTACATCTTTTGGGGTGACTGGCCTGTGAGTCTTCTTATCTTCCTCATTATCCACCATCATGTATCTGAAAATAGACACAAGGGACTGTTAAGGTAACCGTGTTCCATATCTGGCCTTGCCTGTCAAGAGTACATTCGTTTTACTCACTTCTCTAAAATGCTTTCCTTCATCTTCTGGTCTGCTTTTGCCGATGGGGTCTTCCCTTGATTAGCCTGAGGAGGGAAATGTAGTAATTTTACATTCAATGCAGCCTACTAACGTCTTGCAATAATATTAAGTGACTATAGTCCATCCTACATTAACGAGATGTGGTGTAGGACTGGGCTGGACGTCTCCTTCAATGATGAGTCTCACAGCTTCCTCCATGTCCCCTTTAGCGATTGACAGGGCACTTCGAGCTTCTGTCACACTGCACTTGGGAAACATCTCAAGGAGCAACTGTTCCTGGCTGTCCCACTCAGAAGTGTTATCCTGTGCAATCTAAAACAAGCACAGATGTAGCAAAAGCAAACAAGTGTTTAAAACATCATGTACAGGTATAGGAGTGGCAGCATCATGTTGTGGTGTTGGTGTGCTTTGCTGCACGAGGGACGGGTGCACCTCACCGAATAGGTGGCATAATAAGAAAAGAAAATCATGTGTATCTTAAGGATCAATCCTTAAGATACCAATGTACCTTAAGGAAAACAAAGAAAAAGTATTGGACTGGCCATCACAAAGGCCTGATCTCAAAACTACATATATGGAACGTGTGTGTGTGTGTGTACGTGCGCACGTACGTGTGTGCTGGTGCAGTTATATATGAACTATATGTGTACGTCTTTGTTTATGTAATTGGACTTTGAGTCTGTAAATAAATTAATGCAGTATATATATATATATATATATATAAAATATGTGGGCAGCATTGAAAAGGCATATGAATACAAGGGGGCTACACAGCTGACCCAGTTACACCAGTTCGATCACAACGAATGGACCAAATTCCAGCAAACTATTGTGTACTGTAGAAGACCAAAAACTTTTGGCTCAGGTGAAACAGTTCCAAGGTCATTCTATACTGCCTAGTGCTTCTGCTGAATATCACATTTTCCTACAGCACAGTCAGGGATCTCTCCATTAACTCAGGTTTACATTTTTGGCTGGGCAATCAGCGAACAGAGGGCTCTAACATGTCTAATATTTTTAAAGTTCACAGAAAGTATCTGCCCATGAGGAAGGAAACATGCACCAATTGAGGTTCTCCAGACACAAAGTCAAATGATGTGAAAATGTTTGGTGCGCCACGCTACCACATACTAAGGATGTACTTTAACATTTAGCAAAAATATGGTAATATTTACTGACTGACCTAAACAGAAAAAGTTATTTAATGCTGGACAGTGAGGATAAAAATGTTTTTGTGGCTTTTTCTGAAACATATGTAAATTTCTGGTTTCCACTGTACTCATGTCACACACACACACACACACACACACACACACACACACACAATTCCATTGTCAATTACACGATTGTCCTTCACATTTTCAGGAATATGATATTATGTACATACCCTGTATACAGTGACAAAAAAAGAATCATAAACGTGCTGATGCTCAGTTACCTTTGCTGTTGCTCCATCTGCTGAAAAAAAGTGCATGTCTCTCACTGAGGTCTCAGAGTTAGAAGAAGAACTATGTGTGAGACTCCAGCTGCTCTCCACACGCTTTGGTTGAGTGGTTTCTTCAGTCAAAAAATACATAAATAAAAAAATTTAAAACATAATTAAGAGATTAACAATGGACATGTGTGTGTTGCAAATTTGAAAATGTATTCAGTTAACCAAACATGAGTTAAGTATGAATGTTTTACCGGTGTCCCGAGCAGAGGCGAGTTTTGCAGCCAAACTGAACATCATTTCACAAACCCTGACACTGAGAGCAGAGAGAGAGAGAGAGCAAAGGGTTTCCCCTCAATAATCTAATATACTGTAGCCTAGGCTACTGTTTTACAGTAACATGTAATTACAGTAATTACTATAACTGGTATAAAAAATGTAATTCAAAATGAATTGTCCATCGGACCTTACCTGTCAATTTCTGCAAAACCAGGGATGTATGCTTCCAACATTTCAACAAAAACTTCCACATCAAAATTCTCTTCAACGCTTCCCTGTGATCCCAGGTCCTCCAAAACACCGGTGATGTAGGATAAGAGGACTTCATCTAAGGTGCTGAATCAGAGTAACATTGAGATCACACCAATTGCATGACAAGAAAAGACAAAGCATAGGCCTAAATGTTTTACCAAGTTTACATACCTTAAATCTGCATCAGGAATGTACGACTGGATGAACTCATACAGGGCATCTTGGATGATTTTGTGAAGGTCCATCATTTGCTTAAAGATGCAACAGTCAACTTTCACTTTAGTTAGTCAGGCAGCAATATTTATTACGCAAAGTTCACGATATGGAATAATTTTAGCCAAAGATTCTAGAGCTCCGCTCACATGCAGAACTAATGGACAGAAATTTGAGTGTAAGTATACAGAAACGCTAACGCCAATCAGAAACAAAAAACAACGGACTATGTTAGATTGCTAACGTAAGTTAACTCGTCTTATGAAAGTCTTGACGATACGAGTCTTTAAATGTCTCTCACACTAACGTTACCAAAGCATTCCTAAAACGACAGACAGCTGTTCTCTGCCTCAGTTGAATAATCCAAAATGGTTTAAAATAGCACCTGTGTCATAACGTACACAGAGGCTAGCTGTTTCTCGTTAGCATAACCAACAAAATCAACAACACCAACAAACATTGAAATCAAGCAATTATGCACATGGTCCACCTGAACCACATTTGAAGAAATTAAGACGAGCACGGTCAACCAAATAGCTAGGACTGTTTGACTGCTGAAGTGTTCACAGACCAACTCGCTGGCAAACACCTTCTTGTTTTGGTTAGCCGACAACGCTACAGCTAACGCTAACGTTATCCATAGAAAGCCATCTCTAGCGCCCTGTGATTCATAGCAGTGGCCTAGCTAACGTTAGTTTCTAAAACTACCTAATTCTAACCATGAATACTTTCTATGAGATGTTATAGAAAAGTATTGTATTTCGGTAAAAACATG
>JASCQY010000031.1:11453335-11473897 GCA_030264315.1 Sardinella tawilis
TTCTCAAGTTGGAAAATGTAATAACATTAACAGGAAATGAAACGTGGTGATTTCCTAAGCTGATTTGACCTAGAACTCCGGACATTCCGTACACGTGTAATTGGCCAGTAGCTTGTATGCCACACTTCAAATTATTACAAATTTGCCTCGATTCACTTTCTTTTAGGAACGATTTACCTACAGTACCATGGATTGGGTGTTACAGTATTGAAGAGTCCGAATCTTAACTGCAGTCTGTTTGAATTGTGCCTGAGCGGCTGTAGGCCTGTTTGTGATATTCTAGACTGGAGTGGACTCAGGCGCAATCCAAAGCCTTTGGAAATGAAACAGAGGTGAATAGTAATCAAGCTGCTCCCTTGCCTCCGCTCTAGATGTTTCCCTGACACAGAGAAATGTCAAGCTCGCTCCTGAAGCAGGGGGGCGGCGGGCCAGGCCGCTAATCAGGATTAATATGATGCTGATGTTTGTTTTCTCCCTAGTAAAGCACCTTGTGTCTGGAGCTGGGCTTTGATGTGTCTGCGCGCTCTCCGTATTGGCAGTATGGCCCCCGTGTAATAATGATAAGAACGGACATGGGGCATTTAAGTAGCAAATCAATAGCAAATTAAATTTTTTCGGCTCCGGAGCTCACTCTCGGAATCATGGGTAATTATCCCTGACAGTCTCTTGGAGGCAGAATTAGATTGCAGCCTCTTGTCACGTTACCCTTTTTTTTAAGTCCACTTCTAGGGCTTGTCAATGCTTTATGGTGCATTGAAATGCCCAGCTACAAAAACAATGCCTGGCCTGGATAAACACGGCTGTTCATCATGATCTCAACACCTCCGCTGACAGATTCCTCGCACTTTGTGGATCCAAACATGCCCCAAGAAGCCATTCTGCTTTATTGGGCCTATCAAAGTGTGCCGGCTTCTTTCCTGTGTGGCCGTGATGATCTTTCATCAGTGGTATTATTACACAAAATATGCAAATATGAGCTAAGCATATCTCACAGCCATATGGATAGCATCATATCTGGGCTGGAGCTTAGTTAGCCTACAGTACATACAGTATATAAATAGTATTGAACATAGCAAGGTTTACCAAAGATCTACATTGTTTAATGCCCAAAGGATATGCTTCCATTGGAATCAGAGTAAAATTGTAATAGATTGCATCGTAACTAGGTTAATCATACAACCCATGGCTCACACATGTTGGTATGGGAGAAAATGGTCTAGGACCTGATTTAGATGATGTCCCACAGGCACTCATATGTAATGAATAGTGTGACAACAATGCCCTCCAAAACGCTATTGCTTCTCAGTGCAGTTCATTTTTCATCCCTTGCTCAACATGAGTAATCAGAGGCCTGTTTAATCTGACGGTCCAATTATATAAGCTTGCTCTATCCCCGCTGACATACTGGAACACTAATATACTTGCAAGTGAACCTTAGAGACAAAGAGTGGAAAAGAGAAATAGCTGTTGAGTTCTAATGACAACACATTTGTTGGAGTGTTATCAAATACTTAGGTGCTTCTGTCTTGTCGTAAGGGACGCTCTCAGGGGAGCTTATTTGCCAAGTGAAATCTCCCCTTACTGGCAGCTTCTCTTAGAGCAGCTGAGATGTTCACAAGGATAATGAAGTGAATATGCTGCTCCTCTGTGGACCACTGCAATGCACGTACTGTGAGGAACCCTAGGAGAACATCTTGTCAGCTACCTACCTTTCCTGCCGGCACCGGTGTGTGTGTGTGCGTGTGTGTGCGTGTGTGTGTGTGTGTCTGTGTGTGGGTCTGTGCGTGTGTGTTGATCAAAAGGAAATTAAACTGCACCTGAATGACAGGGGAAAGACCCCCAGTGGGACTGGAATCTGCACACAAACTGGCTTTTAATAGACTTACACCTCATTTGGCCCCTAAAGCTCCATTGAAGGGTCCCAGAGGAGGGCTGGAGGCAGGGCCTCTTAAGAGGCCGAGAGACGTAGGCACATGCAGCACACAACAGAAGCCCTGAAAAGGGGAGGTCTGATTAGGCCAGGCCTCACAGCCAGAGGCGGCTGCAGGGGGACAATGCAGCGTTTTCCCTTTCAAAACAACAGGGCAAAGTGTCTGACCTCTGTCACTGGCAATATGTGTCACCGCAAGGACGACACTCGCAAACAAAAAAGAGAGAGGGGGAGAGAGAGAGAGAGAGAGAATGACAGAGAGAGAGAGACAGAGAGAGAGGGAGGGAGAAACACCAAGAGGGAAAGAGAGAGGGAGAGGCTAGTCAGAGAAAAGCTGGCCAGACTGCCCCCTTCACCTGGCCAATCCAAGATTATCCCCAGTCTCCGTCCATGTTTGCCGTGTCTAAGTTAGCATTGGCCACTTAGCACCTTATGTTTTATCCATCTCATCTGGGTCATGCTCCGGGGAGCCAGAGGCCCTTGAATCTCTGTGATTCCCGCTTCAAGGCAGACAGAACATGCTTACAAGTCCCAGCTGTCAAGAGGAGAGAGGAAAGCTCCTGTAAGTAAGGTTTTGCACATGGCTTTTTTCCCTGCCCTTTGAAAAGAGGGTGCTTAGCACACAGCGCAGCCATTTGTATGTGGATGGGATGGGGCGGCTCCGCTAGTCTTTTCCTACCGTAGAGCCTGGAGATACTTGGTTGTGTTTATGTTCTTAAGCAAACTGACCAATAAGAGAGGGCCTCTGAGAGAGGGCCTTCTGAGCAGAAGCATCTCACTCGAGCAGCCGCACCTGCATCTCAGTATCAGCACTAGTAGGATCATGGCCATTGATGATAATGGAGATGGATGCTGATTGACCCTACAGTATAACTCAATGCAACATGAATATTGCAAAATAAAACAAAATAATATGCAAAAGCCAAAACTTTAAAAACAAATAGGCCTACAATTTGTGATTGCTGATGTGCTATTTTATTTTTATTCAGTTAATGAAAGATCAATAATGTAATATCAATATATATCATGTGTACTGTAAAGTAGTAATGATTTACAGTTTGCTATACTTGCAAACGATATCACTGGAGTGGTAATGTGATGTGTCACAGGCTATTGTAAGGGTGAATGGAGGAGTCATTAGGAGCAAATGCTATCATTTGAAATGGAATGTTCCTCAGCTGTGTTCAGCATGCTTGTATTAATATGGAGATGACCTTCTCACAAGGGGCTGTGCTTCCCAGGGTCCAAATTGGGATGAACACCAATCGTCATTTATCATGTGCTGCAAAATACTTATGCATCATAGTGTCATATTCAAATTGCTGCCCGTAACCTTGGTACCCCTAAAAAGTCATAAGTTATGAATTTGAGTCGGTGGCATTGTTTACGCTGCATTAATCATGCAAACATGCACTTCCAAAACAAATGGCTTGTGTGTTTTGCTGGAAACAACTAAAAATGCTGTCAGGCATTCACATCGACCACCTTCTCTCGTAAGAAATAAGAGAGGTGTTATTTTGAAGAACAAACCTCTCGCTTTGACAAATTGATTCAAAGTTTTGTTATACTAAAATGTGTGAATTTAAATCTATGTATGTGTGCTTCAGAATGGTGGTTCAATAGACATACAGTATATATCCCCACTTCTCCTGCGCATCCTGTGTCAAAGCGCATCTCAGCCATTGTTGTCTTCGAGCTCTTTGCTCTTTCTCAGTTGATTATGCCTGACATTATGCATGCTGTCAATTATGAGTTGCCGTGACCTCAGTTACCCATCTTGAATGCACTTCAGGGACTGAATACAAAGGAAATATGAAGTCTTTCCCCCGTGCCTTTAATAGATGTAACCACAGTCATGTCATTGCCATTCCCTGGCGTGAGTAGACATCGTGAGCTAACATTGCGCAAGCACGTTTCTTTTTTCTTTTTTTCTTTTTTTTTTTACCCTGCATTCCCTTCCATGCAATAGTGGTGACGTTGAGCCCTGTAGATAAGGACGTTCATGCACACAGGGAGCCCTTTGCTCATTTATTCATCTGGATGATTGGGAGGCATCTTTTGTCTACGCTGGGGCCCACTGTCTCCATATTAAGTGCGACTGTGTAGAGGTTTGAAGAGCGTCTTGACTCCTCCTAAGTTGCTGTGCGGCTGAGGTTAAGTGGCCTCCGTTGCACATGGCACCCATCTCCACTCCGCCGTGACAGCTGGGGACTAGGCCGTTGCTATGGTTATCTCTCCCTCCGCTGCAGAGGTGCCCCAGACTGCTCATTTGAGACAGGCGAGGTACATCCAGACATGAAACAGCCATCTGTAAGGCCCTGCGCTGCCTTGCTCCTCTGCCATTGGTGAAATCTGGCCCAAGTAGTGCTTGCTTTGTTTTCATGCAGTTGCAACTTTTAATTGCTCGCAAATTAAACCAGTGGTGTAAAAAGGGAAAGTCATTTTTGGAACACCAAAAGTAAATTCCAGTCACATGAGATAAACTTCAGCCTAGTTTGTATTGCTCTCTTTTACAGAGTAGGCTAATTCAGATGGAAGGTTTCCAAAAGATAGAGTTAGGTCATTGATCAGGAAAATTATTTCAAATATTCTCTGCCAACAGCCCAACCTATGCTGTTGGTCTCTCAAAGAGCATAAATATACTCAAGCAATCAATGGGGACGGCTTTTGCATTACAAAATAAAGTGATTGAATAATGATAATGACTGATTATATAATTTGTTTTTAAAGTCTATGACTAATTTTTTTTTTACTATTTAGGGCTTGTTTGCATGTATTAAGATACTTTTATAAACAGATATTTTTTTACCCGTTTCTTCTTTTAATTGTGTTTACACATATTCACGGAATCCAGTGTTTTGTAATATCGCCACTTTGTTTTAAAAAATTTCCATGGCTAAAACGCCAAGGCCCAAACAGATAAAAAATTATGATAACAGATAAAGTGTAAACAAGGCCTTAATTGTGCTTGCCTATGCTAACTGATTGGGGCCATGGGAAATTAAACTGAAAGTGAGTTTATGGTCCATCCAGTCCCATCTGGTCTTTGTGTTGAAAAGAGTCAGATTTCTCCTTGAAGCTACATCACACCTGCATCATAATCCTTTTGGTTACACTTGAAACCAGTATTCATTAGGCATTCTGACCACCATCATAAGTAAGGGATAACAGGTGACTTGTTCAACAGAAATAATGGCGAGGTAGAGGGTAGAACTCCGGCGACGGAGTTGCCTCCGCCAAGCCATTATTTCCATCGAACGGGTATCCTTGGAGGCTGTTATCCCTTTTATCTGCCCTACATCATTTTTTATCAACAACTGTCTTTATATTTACGGACAATGTGCATGAAATGCGGGAAATAACCCAGTGTAGCCACCGTTAAGGGGGGAGTTAACAGCCTGAAATAGGCTTTTAGTTTCAACGGCTACTATCGTTGTTATGGACACCATTCATAAGCGCATTGGTATGGAACGGTGATTAATTTTTTTATTTTTTTTTTTCGGTGTGACATGTTAATGGCCACCCCATCAGCCAATCTTAGAAGAGAATCCCATTGTTAAGGCAGATAAACAGATAATGCATTCATAAAGCCTATATGTACGTTAGTCCTATCTGTTTAATCAGGCTCAAAACTCTAGACTACTCATAAGGCCTGTTATCTTACAAGCCTTTATAATTTCAAATGCTTTAATTGTCCTTTAATTGCTCATAGCAAATAATGAAAAGTTACATGCTTTGAGTGCTAACTGTAAGCAAAGTGAGATGAACATATGACACGGCGTAAGGCACATTACAGGCAAATAAGTGAAGATGTAGGCTGTGTTTCCCTTGTACAGTATAAAGAGGTAAAGAAGCTTTATAATGCTTTATAATGCTTTTTGACACTTGAGGTTGAGAAGACTCATCAAACTATTTTATAATTCCTTATGAGTCATGTGTCATGTGTGTTTAAAAACAATTATCAATAATATTGTCAATAAATATTAATCATATAATTCATTAATGAATTATAAACCTTTATGAATGTGTTCTAAATACTAGATTGATAGAAGAAGCCTACTTGACTTGTTTCCAAATGTTGCCAAACTTGTCACTTGAAATGTAACTTTGATCCAAGGTCAGATTGGATTAAAAGGGAAAACAGTGAAATGTACTCGGATAAGACCCTCAATTCATCAATAATTCACAAAACAGTGATTCTTTCACCTGTTGGTGCGACAAAATATTTTCTTGGAACCAGTGAAATGACTGACTTAAAATTTAGTTTTGCTCCTTTTTGTTCTTGATCAGCTGTGTGTCCAGTGTTCTTTCACAGTTCAACTCCTGGCTTTTGCTAGAACACTTCCCACATTGTACTGCCTTTTTTAAACGACCTTTTTTAGCTTTAGTTTTCCATTTTGCAATACAAAGGATACAGGTATGAGAAGTGAACTGATATGTGCTGCACTCCATGCCTTGTTTTGAATTTTTATATTGTTGAAATCCATCTGGCATACAAATGTGCCTTTTTTATTATCTCTTTTAATGCATAACAATATGCCTTGCAAGCTAATAGATAATCAGCCCGTGTATGTGTACAAGGAGACTTAGTCGCCTTAGTAGAGCAAGCCTGTCAGCACGCAGAGCCAATTTTTCTAAGGAAAGTGGGGGCTTGCCCTATTCGTCTGGCACCTGTTTGTCAACACCACTGCAGCAAGTTAGGGCCACGGAGCATCTGGAAGTCCCTGCAGTGTTAACCTCCCTTTAACATCTCCTCCGTCATCTCCCAGGGCTGCCTGCCTGCCTGCCTGCCTGGCCTGCATGAAGGGGAAAGCGAGGTGGTCTCTGGCTGGGGCGGAGAGGCGTGCGGCGCAGGGCCCCTCTGGAGCCGTGGACCAGCAGGCTCGCATTAGAGGACATTTGTTCCACAATATTGACGCCTCCTGCTTTTCCACGGGCCCGGGCCCGGCACAGAAGGCAGAGGCAGATATTTGGGATGCGGCCAAGGCTTTTCCGTAGCCACCTCGCCGAGTTGTGCAGGTGCTGAGCGGGGCTCCCCACTGCTCCCTCGCAGGGCCCCGCAGCCCCGGCCGCCTGACGGAACAAATGCCGGCGCCAGGAAAATAAACTTATCTCATTCAGATGACAACACATACCCTCGGGTTAGGATGTTGCACCAGTTCTGCAAAACAAGCAGGGTCAGTAGCGCATCCTCGGCAAGCACCAGGGAGGGAGGGGCTGCACACACACACACAAGTGCACAGACACATACACACGCACACACACACATACACACGCACACACACATACACACACACACACACAAATGGCAACTTGTGTTCACTGCCACTCACGACTGGATGGATACACAGAATTACAAGATACTGCTTTTGTTGTGCAAGTAGTTTATCTTCACATGCTTTAAATCACTGAAATAGCAGATTGAGAACCAAATATAATATTTTTACAATTTGAACAGTTTTTAAGTGAAGGATTCAAACAAACAGAAACATTCTTTTTTCTCGGACACCTAAACCTTCCATGGCTCCCCTGAAGAGTATATACTCTTATTCCTTCATCTGAATTTCCCGGGACTGTGTGTGTGTGTGTATGAGTGTGTGTGTGTGTGTGTGTGTGTGTGTGTGTGTGTGTGTGTCAGTCCCAGTGGAATAGTGGTCCCCTCCTTCTCAGTGGTATAGAAGTGAGTTCCCTGCTGTGCTTCTAGAACACCATGATGTAAAATGCCACCCAACATGATTGATCACTGCGGTCCAGATTACTCCAAATCCCAAGCCCTCCTAAACCAAAGTGGAGCGCTGGTGTTGGACCACAATGATTTGCAATGATTTGGGGGTGACGATTTTGATGATGGATGAAGCCTCGGGTAAAAAGAGGGGGGGTCACACGGTCAAGGGGTGAAAAGAAGTCTAGCCATACGCAGGATATTGACTCTGTTGACAGCAGAGTGTAATTGCCTAGAGATTCAAGTCTTTATCATAATTAAGTGAAGATACTTAACCCTAGGCTGAAAATGGCCTTTCACTGCCGTCCATGGGGAGGCGCGGAGGTTCTCTCTCCATTGGGAAGTGATGGCACAGTGTGGCTGAATGATGTGTTAATGGTGCTAACCTCCTGTTTGGCCAAGCTGCTGCCGTACACAGTAGAGAGGAATATCGGCTCTACTGTATCTGTTCCAGAGCAATGCTTAACGTGGTCAAATTAAGAGACATGTTCAGTAAGTGAAATTCAGGAGGTATAGCCTATACTATTCGTAGGTAATTTTGTTATATGTCCTGGTGCGATGTGAATCTCTTCACACCATCCAGCGCTGCACAGTGTGTGTGTGTGTGTGTATTGCACAAGTGTGTCCATGTGTGTTTGTGTGTGTTCATAAACCAGCCTCAATTTATTTGAGGGGAAGGAATCGTAACAAAGAGAGTGGCGGAGGGGACCTGCGAGTCGCCCAGTCCAAATGTGAGCTGCTGTGCTGGTGTGTGTGTGTGTGTGTGTGTATGTGTGTGTATATGTGTGTGTGTGTGTGTGTGTTTAATGCATGCCATGCCTAAGTTGGACCTTGGATTTGGAGGGGTCGTCTCTGGCACACATGAGTGCATGCATGACGGAGCAGCAGTGCTCAGCCAACTCCACCAAAAAGCCTGTCCCCCGGTATGGGGAATTACAAGACCTCTCTCAGCTCACCGTAACCCTCTCATTATACACACACCAATGAACTCGGATCAGATTCTCCCCTGCAGTGGGGGGAAAAAATGGAAATGGGGGGTGGAGGTGGGGGGGTGTAGCGCCATGCATGCGAACAATGCTTTGCTGTTTTAAAAAATGGCCCTATGGAAAACTTGAGGGCCCAACGCTGCTGAGGAGAAATCCCATTTGTGTGTGAAATTTGGAGAAGTGTGTGTGTGTGTGTGGGGAAAGCCCATTGTCTGTTTGGCTAAGGGGGTGCTGGAGGTGATTGAGCTCATCTCTGATTTATAAGTACAGACAAATCCCTTCCCCCAGGGTCCGGCTGCGTATTTCTGCCTCCTGTAATCCTGCAGAGTGCAGGGAGTGAATGGAACAGGGAAGGATGCAGGTCGTTTCTATACATTCGTCATATTTATCCTTTGTCCTAAATGTGCTGTATTGACAGTCAGCCTAATATGATGTACAGTGAATGATGACAGCAGGTATACGCTACGTCAGATCCTCCTGTGGGTGAGTGTGAGTGTGAGTGTGTGTGTGTGTGTGTGCGTGTGTGTGTGTGTGAGCGAGAGAGAGAGAGAGAGAGTGGCCAGTGCAGAGAACCCCTCCTCCTAACTCCATCTCTGACCTCTCCCTGGTCTCTCCCCCGATTCATTTTCAAATTAACCTCCTAATAGACCTCATCTGTCCACAGAGAGCCCATTAACTAAAGATCTGTTTTCATCTGCAGGACAAGCAGGGAGAGGGGCGACTCACTGCCATTGCGGACCTGTGCACCCACAAAATGAACAGCGGCGGGAAACAAAAATCGAATGCTGGGGGGGAAAAAAATTGCCAACAAAAGGATTTCATTATATATAGTTAATTATCTCCTGGACCTGCCGAGGCCCCTTCCCTGGCTGAAGAATTAGAGGAGCCTAATTGCTTTATCACCCTGGCCGGTGATTTCCAGCAATCAAGCTGATTCTGTTTAATTTACCTGCCAGGAGTTGAGGGGGGGGGGGGGGCAAACGTGCCTCTTTCTACCTCTACCTGCCCTCAAGCCCAGGTGCAGGAATGGCAGAATGAAATGATTCTAGAACTGGTTTCAAATGTGTGCAAATTAATGAAAATCAGCAGTGGTGGTGGTGGCTGTCTATGGCCTTGGGGCACACGGGGGAGGAGGATATCGGAGGGCTGAGGGAGGCCTGTTTCAATAGAGGCTGGAGAAGAGAAGGGGAGAGAGGAGAGGAGAGGAGAGGAGGCATCCCCCAGGACCGAACCAGAGCAGGGGATTTGGATACTAGCACAGATAACAGAGTGATTAAAGTCTGACAAGTCTGCTATATGCAGGGATGTCAGCAGAAAGGATTAAAAGGCATGTATTAATTACAGGCATGCTACTTCATTAGGCTAAAAGGATTAACATGCCTTGTCTATGAATATGTTTTACACTGAAGAGCAGAGAACACAGTTCTGTGATATCTTCCATCCTCAAAGGAAATACACTGAACTACTGTTACAAACATCATACAATTGATACATGCATGCATTCATTCAGTACAGACAGAGTGTCCTATAGTGACTGTAGATAGCACTTTTCAGTTCAATTCACTCCAGTCTGTCACTCGAGCTAGTATAGTACCAAAGTTAAATAGATATTAGACATATCAATATAGTTGTCCATAAAGCTCAGTGTATGATATTACTCATATTGCTAATAATAATATAGCTCCTCCCGAGTGACAAAGTACTGCAGATTAGAGTGGACATGCACCTGGTAACCTGGATTACTGTCACACATCGTCCCCTCTTTGTTAGACTGAGGGACCTCACATCTGAGACTTGTAAGCGCAAGGGACCACAGGGAATGGTTCTAACCCCTGTACTGTTCAAACTGTAAACCTCTGACTTCAGTTTAGAATTCATCAGAATTCTCAGACATGCCGCATGCAGACATTCTCTGGTGACACTGACAGGGTGTATTGGGGATGGACAGGAGGGGGAGAACAGGAGCCTTATGGAGGACTGTGGGACGATGTAAGACAAACCATCTGCAGCTGAACGCCACCAAAACCAAAGAAATGATGGTAGACTAGGAGGTCAGCCCACCCTATGCTGCCTGTCTCCATTGAAGGGGTGGATGTAGAGATGGTCAGTTCATAATACCTTGGACAACATCTTGACAAGAAACCGGACTGTTCTGCTAACACTGATGTATTCTACAGGAGGGGGCAGAGCAGGCTCTATTTTCTCAGGAGTCAGATGTCATTCTACATCTGCAGCAAACTCCTGCTTGTGTTCTACCAGTGTGTCATGGCCAGTGTCCCCTGCCATGCTGTGGTGTGCTGGAGAGGCAGCACAAGGACGAGGGATGCTGGACGACTAGACAGGCTGTTCACCTTCACATCAGTCAACTCAATGTAAAATGCGGAGTGATTATTAGTGAAGAGTCACCAGTGGTGATATGGGTGGATATCCCCACTCCTAGTGACGCGTAGAATGCGTCTCGTCCAATCAGACAGACCTGACTGTTGTATAAATGTTAATATTTGATTTCATTTAGCATGTAATGATTTCATGTTAAGTCCAGCATCTACAAAGCAGTATGTAAACATTCATGCATCATAAAGTGGACTGTAATACTTCCTAATGATTGATTAGCCCACTCAGAATGATGACTGAGTTCAGAAAGAGTTACAATGCCATAGCATTGTCCTTGAAGTATCAAAAAGTGTAATAAAGTTCCAGATATCTCTTTGTAACCAGCTAGTTTATGGTCTTAAATCAAATGCTGTTTGTTGTTTATGGAACCAGATATGTGTCCCTCCCAACTTAGAGTCTAGAGCCTCTTAGTCAGTTGACGGGGAGCCTAGGCTTTTTGGTTGACTGACTAGGGTGCTTCAGTCCTGACCTGAGCTTGCTGTAAGGTTGCGGTTTCAAGCCTGGGCTGGACCTCGGTTAGACATGACCCTATTCAAGTTTGTACTGTAGCTGTGTACCCCATGTGACCTCATAGCATGATCATAATACTCCACAGCATAATACTTCAGCAGCAGTGACGCCTTTTTGTGAATAGTTATTCTATCAGCTCATATCTGATGCTAAGATATGTTATGAAAGCTTTATAAACACATCTAAATGTATGTATAATGCTTTATAAAGTATTAGTAGATAGTCCATAGTGGATAGTACCCAAAAGGGCACCTTCTTCGAGGCTGGCTCTTCTGTTGGCTTGGCCCTATCTGATTTATGAGCATTCTGTTTGTGCGTAGGACACCATGGCACAATTTCCCAAAAGCATTGTAACCCTAAGTAGTTCATAAAGCCTTATGTTTTTCAGTCCATTTCCCAAGACCATAGTTGTTCAAGAAATGGAAAAATGCTCACAGATTTACTTGAAATCCATTGTCAAGGAATGGAGGCTTCTGGGTGTATATACAGACGAAACTGGAGCTAATTTCTTACCTCTGCTCATTCAAGTCTAATCTGGCATTCTGCACATTTACTTCATGAAGCAGTAGGCTGGGCAAGTCTTTATGCTCCCAATCCCAGTGGCTGGCAGGTAATGTATTGGGAATGAATGAACTCATAATCTACTATAATTAGCAGGTGTTGCCATTATTTCATGGTACATTTAGCGATATACCAATATAATTTGAATGTTTTTTGTTGTCCTGTCTTAACTTTTAATCAGCCTCTGAGAGATGTTTTGTTGGCCCTCTGCTTTCCCAATCATCCCTGGAGGTTAATGAGGTGAAATTTAAATCCGAAACCCCTGACAGTACATTTTCTGACGATGTGGCTGCCAAGTTCTGCATGGCTGTTTGGATCAAAGACTGGTTATCTCTTATATTGAGCTGTTCTAACCTCTGTCCAATTTGATTAAACAGAGAAATGCTGTGAATTTCCGAGTTAATCAGGACCAGCTTTCAGGGTCAGTTAGCATTGCAGACACTTTTAACAAGCAAATATTCACAGGTACATGAAACAAAGAACAGAGAATTTTAAAAAGAATTAAAGAAAAGAGAATGAATACGATCACAAGAACATAACCATTTAGATTGTAGAAGTGCTGCTGTATTATTTTTCTAACTTTAGGCAAGGCACTCAGTCAGACATTATGGGATGGTCAATCTATGTCATCACTGAAGTGAACTCTTTGGTTTTGAACGATTTCCGTTATGGAATGTGCATGGGGCCATTCTGTGAAGGCATTCTACAGCTGTGTTTAGGATTTCTTTGGGCACCTGCAGGGTTATCAAAATAATTTTGTTCAGGGGTTATCGTCACAGGTTTCAGACTGTCAAGGAACAGAAAGGAAGGGTAATATAAAAGTTCCTGATTTCTGGTCCTCAAGCAAACAATTGCTTTCCAAGATAGATCCAATTTTAGATTATATTCTGCCATAGTCTGCCGGATATCATTTGCTTTTGCACAGTTTGATGCTGAGTCTAGCTCTTGTTTTGCCTGCCATTGTCTCAACATTGCTTCTTGGCATAGTTTGCCAGTTCTTGATTAAAATGTTGACTTTTTACTTGGAATTAACCTGATTAATGTAATTGAATGCTAAAGCCCATAGCTCAGCACAGCTGGTGATCAGACAAGATGGATTAAGAAAGAAGGCTTTCAAATTGAATACAGTTTTCCCTCCTCGGCCTGTTAATTGTAGCGTTTACCACTACCTGAGTCAGTGGCCACAGCTATTTAGTCTCCCTAATGATGATGCACAGTCCACTTGGGCCAGAGATAATTAAAAAAACGCTCACCTTTGGCGTCTGCTTTTCCTTGTGCTGGCCTGACAGCTGAGCTCACCCCAAATATTGAGCTGTCCTCTCAGCAGCGCTGTCTCGACTGCCAGCATCGAGCTCTTCACCGAGTCTCCTGTGCTTTCTCCTCGTAGGGAAACTTTTATTGGATTCGGCCCTTTACTTGTGACTGACAGCAGCCGTGCAGCTTTTGTTTCCTTGATTGTGTTGTAGATAGCTCCCCCAAGTCAGCTCATTCCTCCTATTTCATCGGAATCTATACTGTATATAGGAGAGCACATACGCGGCCTTTTGCTCTCCGTTGCGTAGTAGTCTATCCATACATTCACATTTACATGTAGCATAAGTGATTAGCCAAAGATACATAACCCAGCCCACCCAATGACTGCTCTAATAGAGAATGGCTCGATTACAGCGGTGCTCACTAAGAGTTAAATGATTTGCCTTTCAAATGTTCATGGATCACACATGGATTAATTAGACCCCAATTGAATTTGAAACCAACTCCATTTTGATAATGGCATGGATAACAAGAAGTAGTGCTGTCTGTCATGGCCCTGAAAATGTGTGTAATTACCACGGCCCATCACTGGAACACAGACTGAATCTGCTGGTTTATGAGCAAGCTGTGTCCATGGAGTGGGAGCACCTAGCGCTTTATCGCAGTGCTGAGATCCCTCTGACACTGTCTCCCTATCCCACAGACATGGCCACAGGACCTGGCCACATCAGGCCTCATTATTTTCATCACATGCCACATTTGTAACCTGTTAGTGGGTAAATTTTGATGAAAAGGCTCAAGTGCCTGCCTTGATCCTCAGCCTCAGCGGCAGGTTGTTCTGGCTCCCTGATAGAGACAGGCGAGGGTTAATTGGATGACTTTCTGCTGCACTATGCTGTTCTCAGCCCATAGCATGAATATAGGAACGCGCATTTGGAAATTGGTGGGGGAAAAAACTGTAGTTCACGGACTTGCTTTGTGGCTGAATGGGAAATGTGACATTTTTATTTGGAGAACGTGCTCAGTGTTTAACCTCATCTGTAATAAACAGATAGCATCAGCAGCTCTCTGCCTAATGAATTCATTTCATTTCTCTCAGAGCCAATTTGTTGACCCACTTTTCATATTCCTTCTTCTAGGCCTAGTAGGACTAACCTCACAACGCAGCTGTTTCAAAACTCTATTCCCCACAGAATGAAATAGTGAAGCATGACTATGAGCATCATATATCGACCGTTTCAGGTTCTAGTTCCATAGCTGGACAAAACAATGCTTGAACATTCTATCTTGGTCCCCAACTACTTCCTGTTGGAATGTTAAACAGGAAGTTCTGCGGGACCAGCTTTGGAACTAGAACCTGAAATGGTCTATTGCGGCCATGCAACCTAGTTAGTCACACATCCAAAAGCAACAGATGACAAACTGTGCAGTAAAATGTATTATGGAGTGTCTCCTCAGAAGACCAGAAAACAAATGAATACGTGTTTCTAAAAGAGAACAACACCAAGAAGGATTTATTATTTTAACATTTTTGTTTCTTTGTCAGTTTAATGTATGTATTATGAAACTGTATACATAGATTTCACTTTTATGCTACTGTATTGCAGACAATAAACATCTTAATTTGTTTTACTGCTATCTGGAAATCTAAAAGGCCTAGTAACACACTGGTCATTTAAGTTGAAGACGGAACCACTTCTACTTTCAGAGACAAAAAAGACTTAAGTTAGCATTCAAACAGACCTTATAGGCCTTCATAAAATATCATCATCATCATCATCATCATCATCATCATCATCATCATCATCATCATCATCATCGTCATCATTGGCTCATAATGAACATTGCAGTGCCAATTATTGTTATTCATGTTTGTGTGACTAGGTTGGAAGGTGCAGATGTAGTTTTTGTTTTGTTCATTCTAACCACTTTTAACATTTGTATAATAAATATCCTCACTAATTTCTTTCTCTCTCTCTCTCTCTCTCTCTCTCTCTCTCTCTCTCTCTCTCTCTCTCTCTCTCACTCGCTCTCTCTTTTTTCTTTCTCTCTGTCAGGTAATTGTATTTGTCAAGAAAATCATTAGTGTGTCGTAATGGAGAAAGCCTTAATGACATTCAATTTCCATAAAGTGGTAAGTTGTGGTGTAATTTCCTTGTACTAAAATGTAAAAGTGAGTGTTAATTTATATTTGCATGGTTATTATGGCAATATACTGTAAAACACATACATATTACTTGTATGTGTACTCCATTATTAACTTAGCTAGCTACAGAAGGGAGAGAGAGGGAGAGAAAAGAGAGAATAGATAGATAGAGATAGAGAGAGAGAGAGAGAGAGAGAGAGAGAGAGAGAGAGAAAGAGAGTTACACCATATCATATCATGTGTGCTTATTGCATAATTGCATAACAGTCAGCCCAATATGAGATCTGACATTGGGTGCGGTTTACTAGGGATTGAATGAACACTGTCATTTGTTTCCAACTTCGCTGTAGGTGCTGTATGCATGTAAACACTTGCAGGCAGAAATATGGACTGACTTGGAGTCAGTGAAATACAGTAGAAGCGACGCGGAGAGCAGGATGATGAATAAAAAAAGCGGCACCAGTCTAGAGCATATGCTGAAATAATTAGGGGGGAAAAATCTCTCGCTTGTGCAAACTTCCAATTGGCAAAAAAAAAAATAATAATGTGTCTCAGACAAAGGAAAGACCCCCATGGTGCCTGGGTCTACAGTTTCTGTCATATGTATTCCTATGGGGTTTCACATGACAAAAAGCAGAAAGTTGTTTTGTCCCTCTTCCTGTCACGTTACACCCCTTAACCAGAGTTTTTCCCCCCTCTCTCTCCTGCTCTCTTTCTCATGTTGTCTCGTTGTCTGTGCTGTCAGCCCATACCCTGGCACCTGCTCTCATGTTCCTAATTAGTCTCATTTAATTAATTATATTCTGCTGCACATCTCCGCCTTACCCACTGCTCTGTCTCTCTCTTTCTCTCTCTCGCGCGCGCACACACGCTTTTTCCATTGGCTTGAGGTGAGGAAATGAAGAGTCCATATGCCCTGTAATATATACATTGGAGGACCTTTGCCAACACTGAGTCCATTAGTGGATGGGGGTTATTCCTCTCATGATCGCTTTCATAGCAGCCCTGAGCATGGGGCATATTATGAATCATAATACACATTGTTCAAATACACCAGGACTAATTTAGTCCTCTAAAATAATTCTTATTCTCTAAATCATGGGCCTCATGGGCCTGTAGCCTATTGACAGACTACATAGAGCACAGATATTTGTAAGCATGCCGTGTTTTACTGCAATGCTGTACCATTGCGATGCTGCCTTGGGTACTCTGATGTTTCGCTACATGCAAATGCTCTTAAACAGCCGTTCTGTGTGTTCATTCGTTGGGAGTGTTGTGTGAGTGACAGCCTCATCCCTCGCCCCTTTAGTTTGCTTAAGAAAACAAGTCGAGTTTAAACACAGTGAGTGAGCAGAAGTCAGAGGAGCACTTTGCCAGACAGGTTACCTAAGCACCTTTTTCTTCACCGTTAGCTTCTCTATTTTATTTGTCAACTTCACTTGGATTGTATGCCACTTTTGTGTATCAGGTTTATTTGTGGTGAAGTAAACAATAGACTGCGCTGAGGTGTGCACCGAGAAACCCTCCAGCGCTGCCAACACTCTGGTCCCATTAAATGTACTAGAAATTTCCATTGCAAGACGACAGGGACATCACTCATCATCTGATGCTAACAAAGATGTGAGCTAATTGAGAGACGTATGTGACGATATAAGAAAAACAGGTTTTTCCAGGCCTTCAGTGCTTTAGGCACCAGCCATATCTGCTTTTAATATTAATTATTATTATTATTATTATATCAGAGTTATGTTGTGCATGTAGTGTTCCACTACAAATCCTTGCAATCCTTTAAGAGTTAAATACTTTGGAAATTGCCTTCATTATTTGGAACAGTTTGACAACCCAACAATTTGCAGTTTATTCAATGTTTCCAATGTTGAGTTCATTGAAAAAAGTTGATAAAAATAGAAAAAAAAAAAACAGTAATTGTTGAACAGTCTGCTCTAGCTCCCTAGCCCAAGCGTAGCTGGAAGCTTGTAGCCAAACAGCTGCCCTCTCAGCCCCAAACAGGGCCTGGCTTATTGGATGTCCGTCCTGAGTAACACCGGAGGAGCAGGCGGTGGACGAGGTGCCACGCTACTTTTCACCCAAGTGACACCTATGCAAGGCCATCCAAGGTACCAAGCAATTCATGTGGGCATCAAAGTGGAAAGGGGCCTCGAGTTTCGTTTCCTGATCTGGGAACAGGCAACGCTGGCAGGGCCAAGAGCTGCCCCACAGCTGCCTTCCATCCTCCTCTGACAGGCGAGGCGCGTCCCGGGCCCAAGAAAGCAGCCCATTAATAATGCACCCCCTGATCAACGTGGCCACAATAGAAAAGATCAAAGTTTTGGAGGTGCAGGAGGACACAGAGGCTGATAGTGTTTCCTGCGTGCTTAAATAGCTTTGCATTGACCATATGGACTCCATAATTACCAGTGGGTGAGAGCAGGCTCTCCTTGTTTGATCTCCAGCCCAAAAAATCACACGACACCTTAATTAGTGGCCTGCTCAGCTAATCAGGTGTGCTGATATTACCTGAAAGAGATATTGTGATCATGCTCAGCCAGGCCTTGTTTGTTGTTTGGTTTGTTTGTTTACTTCATGTGTACCACATTCTAAGTAATATGGGTATGGAGCCCTGTTTTTTTTTTAATGTGTGAAAAAAAATAAATACATACAATGGACAATGACCTTTTAATTATTGCCAATGAAAAACTTTAATGTATTATCCCCCCAGCATTCATCTTCTGTTCACTAGACAGCTAAACGTTTGAACAACATATCCAAAGTACCAACCTTTACCTCCACTGACAGTAGGTAATCACATCAACAAATGATATGAGTGTTTTGTGTATGTCTGTCCGATGGGCAAATTATAAATGTCTGTGCCACTGAGCAGTGTCTTGCTAATGTGGCTCTCCTTGACAAGCAGTAGCGGGGCCAGTAGCACAATGCAAATAATTCTCCCCCCAAAGACGGAATATTTGGGAAAAGGTGGAATGGCTTTATTCTATTAACCCCGGTGTGGTGTTAAAGGATCTGTTTATGGAAAGGAAATGACAAGAAATCCGTCTGACAGGCCTGGAGTGAGACAGTTAAATGCCCCTCGCTGCTTTGGATAATTAATAAATAAAGTACCAGGGGAGCCCTGCCATGCCTTCCTGTATGACAGGGGCTGTCTCCAGTGCGCTAAAGCATTAAATGACCAATTTCTGTCAGACTAACTTCCACCGTGCACTCTCTCTCTCTCTCCCTCCGTCTCTCTCGCTCGCTCTTCCTCCAAAGTGAGCTACTTTGCTCTCTTTGCACTGAGTTTTTCAGCGACTGATGGCTCTAGTTCATTTCTGCTGAATTAATTGGTCCCTGAATGAATTCTGTTGACAGGGCAATTCATCATGTGTTTGGCCTGACAGTGACTGGGTGTTGGGAAGGGGTGGAGGGCTCGATGGGCTGGTGGAGGCGGCGGTGGTGGTGGTGATGGGGTGGGCTGGGGTGGAGGGGCGCTGGTGACTGTGGAGAGAGAGCGGAACAGGGGGAGCCAGGGGGAGTGGGGGGGGTAGAGGAGAGAGGATGGGGGTTGCCTCTCGTTCTTTCTCTCTCTCTCTTTCTCTTTCTCTTTCTCTTGCTCTTGCTCTTCAGTTAGACCCTTAACAGGGGGGAAGAGAGAATAGAGTTTTTTTTTTTTTTCTTCTGCCTTTTCTTCTCCTGGATGTCTTGGGTGTCCGGGGCAGCAAACAAACAACTCCCCTTAGTCTTTGTCAGCCCTTAGAAGATCTCCACTTGATTGGACAGTCAGGTCTACTAAGCTTGTCCCCCTTTAAACTCTTCCACAACTCTTTGCCCCATCGTTTGGAGTTCGCCAAGTAGGGCTATCTGCATTGGCTCTTAATCCCATCATGTGTTGAACGATATATTCTCCTGGTGCGAGTGTACTTTAGAAGTACTGAAAGCAAGGGTGGCAAAGCGAGAGCAAAATTTAGGAGGCCACATCTACACGAAATGTGGGTTAATTGATTGGATAATGTGTGATAAAAATCATCCTACATGCATACATACATAAAAACATTATAGCCGCTCTTGTGTCCTCTCAAAAAGCACAAGCCAAGCAGAGCAGTGCTTTTTTCTCTCCTCTTTCTCTCTTCCCTCTCTCTCTCCCTCTCTCTCTCTCTCTCTCTCTCTCTCTCTCTCTCTTTGTAGTCAATCAGTGGCTGCTCATTAGGAACCTCACAAGCTTATGTAACTGTCTCCTGGATGGTCTCACCCAGCAAGGGTAAAAATTACCTCATAATCGTTGTGCAGCCATCAAAAAAGTGGAGGCCGCGCTGCTGACACCCAGGCCTCATCCAGCGGGGAGAGCCTCAAAAGTGATGGCTACTACTTATTCAGATCATACGTTGCCATGTCCAATTAGATACAGACCATGCCGATGAATTTGGAATTTGTTCGTGTCAAACAAGACTCAGGTTTCTTGGCTATTTTCACAATGAGTGCAGTCACACACACACGTCTTGTCAAAACATTATCATTTTTCACTGCTTAGCAGGTTTTACACACCATAACATGCTTTCTTTGAAACGGGACATTTCTTAGTATTCATACATTTGGTTTTATTTTCATCACAGCTAAATGACATGCAGTATAGGAGCAGCAGATTGTAATTTATATCTCTGCATATTTTTGTCTGTAACATTCTACTGGCCTGGAGGAAATTCATTTTGTATCACTTTGATGGTATGATTTTTTATTTTTTTTTTATTTTAAGTCTTCATCCAGGCATAACTGCAGTCATCAACAAACAGCATGTGGAACACAGTGAAATGGGAAATATGACACAGTAATTCCTCCCAGAGAATTTGATAATTAAAAGAGTCCCTAATGAGGCTGTTTTGATTGACACGCCAGTGTTGGCCTTTCCCCTCCCCTGCATCAGATCTGACAGGAGGATGACGACGGGCCCAGTGGCTGCTGACAAGCTCCAGCAGCAGTGCTGTCCACTTCCCCTCCTCTGCTGCTCCGGCACGCTCCCTTTGTGACGCCGCGTGACAGATAGAGCCCACTGCATGGGGCATAGATAGCC
>JASCQY010000031.1:11484335-11494335 GCA_030264315.1 Sardinella tawilis
CCGACTCGATCCCGGCCCCCCATCACAGTCAGGAACGACAATGTGGCCCCCAGAGAAAAAAGTTTGGGGACCCCTGGCCTAAAGTTTTTGTCGGGCTAAACATTTTGTCGGGCTTAAACTGATTTTGGCCCTGTTTAGCCCCAATTCGCTCGAAGGCCTGACAGTGTGAACGTCCAGAGGCGTGGCTCGCCCGTGTTGGCCGCTTTTGGCCCGACAATGTGAACACCCTTATGTTAAAATAACCCATCAAGTGACATAATTTTGCATAAATCTCAACATCTGAGGACATCGGCCATCGGATTAAATCACTATCCTTGTCCCAGCAGCCCCACCAAAATTTAACACCGATCTGGAAGGCCACCCATCATCTACAGCCTCTGGGGAAAAGTCCCAGCAGAGCAAAGATGTGCTTTCAGAAAAGCAGACAGAATGACATAATAAAGAGATACTAGAATATATCTTCATCCACTTGAGCTTTTCCCTTTTTTGTGAAACATTCACATGCTGTCATGTCTGTTATTTGAGATAACATTTACAATTATATGTAGCCTACTGGACACTTTATTAGGTACATCTTGCTACTACAGGCTTGGATCCTCTTTTGCCTTCAGAATTGAAATAACTCCTCAGTGATTTTAGCCCATTAACATGCAGTTGCTGTAGATTTGTCAGCTGCACATCCACACTGATCATCTGCCTTTCCACCTCATCTCAAAGGTTCTATATGATTGAGTAGTGCTTGTGGAGGCCAATTCTGTGTCCAGTGAACTGTTAGCCTGGCTATTGCTGACCTAAAATCTTTTCTCATTAAGCTCACAGATTTGTGGCTCAGGCTAGAGAGCTGTCATATTCAAGAAACCAGTTTTAGGTTATTCAAGCCTTGGGACATTATTCTAAAGTATATCAATGCAGTTTATTCCAAATTCTGAACTTCCTGCCTGGATGCCACAGCATAAAGGGAGACTCGCCAAACCAGGGGACATTTTATTTGCCCATTCGTTTGTTGTCCAGTTGGGTAAAATTTGTGTCAAGTCAATTTCCTGTTCTTAACTGACACAAACAAAGGTATTCTGATTCTTCTGGCATATCTGCTTCAAGGTTCAACACATTGTGCATGTTATGCATACCTTGACTGAAACAAGTGGTTATTGGGGGACTGGTGTCTCTCTGTCAGCTCAAACCACAGCCTGGTCATTCTTCTCTGATCAGGCATTTTTGCACAGGAGAACTGCTGCACACATTCCCCTATTTTTGGGTCAGCCGTGCAAAATTCATAGTCACATAAAACACCTTTCTGAAGTTTGGTTTTGAACTTAAAGCAACACGCCACCATTTGTGGAAATATGTTCATTTCCCATTTCCCCTCGAGTTAATTAATTGAGCCATACCTTTGTCCTGCTCATCCAGTCCTTCTCTCAGTCTGGCTACACCTATAAGCTCCAAGCTAACATTTATCATTGAAGCGGATTAGACCAGGTGAGATGCTAATGGTCCAATTCGACATGGCGTGTTGCTTTAAGCAGATCATCTTGACTTTGCCTTCGCTCCATGCCTAAATGCACTTTGCCATACCACTGGCTGATTAGATGTTTGCATTTCTGAGCTGTTGAACAGGTGTACTTAAAGTACTAAAGCACCTGGTCGCCTTATTTCAACAACATTCTTGAAACCAACAAATAGATCCTCAAGGAGAAATCCAGTGTGAATCAATCCATAGCCCAGTTGTTGCAGGTCAACACATGCCATCTTTCAGAAAAAAAGACCAGAAAGTTTGATAGGCCTACGAAATAGCCAGGCAGCAAAGGCTTAGGAGAGTGACACTGAAAGTAAGTTACAGTGCCCCATTCAGTTAGTGTTAACTGCTGGCTCACTATTCAGTCTATGTTTTATCAAATGTTTGTGCTCTCTTTCCAACCAACAGCACTCCAGAAACAACAGGGCTATGGATTTAATTCATACTGGATTTTTCCTTTAACCTCAGTTCACATAGAGAAATCTGGAACCGACATGCTTTTGGGTGGTAACTGTGCTGCTCCAATACACAAATTTAAACTCAATCTGTCTTGTGAGGAACACACAGATATGAAGATGAATAGTTCACATTGAGTATGCTGTCAATATCATATCATTAAGTGAATAATGACATTACCTATCTATAATATATTTATAATCTTTCTTTCTTTCTCTCTCTCTTTCTTTCTTCCTTTCTCTCTTTCTTTCTTTCTTTCTTCCCGGGTGTTGTTCTTTTCTACTTTTTCCACAATGAGTTGACAGTCAGTGACCTCTTGCACGATGTCAAAGACGACGCACTAGTGACACTGAGGACAGCACAGTGTTATCAGTCTTTGTCTATATTACACATTGTTACATTCTGCACTCTCATGCTGGCCCAGGATCAGAGGAAGAGATTCGATGATAAAGTGCAGACAGCCCTCCGCATGCTTGTTTGTCATCAGGCTGGTGTGTTTGTCAGCAGTGTCTCAGGGGTCAGGGTGATTTTCAGGTGTCACATCTCAGCCTGCGAGTGATAGTGGGACAAACTATGTGTCGGGAGAGAGAAAATGGAAGATTGATTACTTGTTTGTTAGACTCCGGAGTGGTATGAAAAAGGAATATGAGAATAATGTGCCAAGAACTCTCAAGACTGTTTCCTATAGCATACACTGTAAAGCTCTGTGCAGCACCTTACAGGCAGAATCCTCCATGATCCATGAGATAGCGAAGCTGCTTTTTTCCCCCTTGTGAGCCTTAAATGAATGACCTCATTTGTATCACTGAAGAAATACAAGAAAATGTGGAGGTTATAAAGCACACCAAATTACACTATTTCTTAATCACGGATGACTCAAACACGCTAAATGGCATGTCAGTGCATCACAATGTAAGCTTTTTTTTTTACATTGTAAGTCATTGTAAGTACTTTTGTTTACTTATGCTTAAAAGCTCTTGAACACTTTGGGAGACCTGTACCTTTGCTAATCCAAAGGAAACCAACCTGCAAGATCAATGCAATCAATGTTTGGTGTCCCCACTGCAATCAGGGGTTAGCATGCCTGTGGTTCTCCCTCTCTAGGTGTCAGGGGAAATGCTGTGTTATGATTCCTCCCACTTCTGTCTGATTCTGAGACAGACACACATGCGTGGGCACACACACACACACACACACACACACACACACACACACACCAGCCCACCAGTAAGACAAGAGCTACTCACCCTCAGAACACACACACACACACACACACACACACACACACACACACACACAAACACAGTCTCACACACACACACACAAACACTCACACGCACACACACACACCACAAATCAATTACACCATCCACGTCCCTTTTCACCATGCAAAAATGACCTACACTGGCTAGATTCTGGAAGATGGATGATTATGGACACAATCATTTTTTTGTCTGCCTCCAGCTATTACATAAAGCATAATGTTTAGCAACAATCCCACACAACACAAAGGGTTAAGTGGACAAATAAAGTCAGCAGACAATCCCCAATGACTCCATTGTATGAGGAAAATGACTGCTATAAAGCAGCACTTCCACCCAAAGCCCTGGAGGCCAATAAAGGCTTGGAGAGGAGAAGAGAAGAGAGGAGAGGAGAGGAGAGGAGAGAGAGAGCGTGCGAGAAAGACGAGTGGAATTAGGCTCCTGTTTTCACACAGCCCCGCACAGCCGTTGTCAAACAAACGGGAGACACTTCACTCGCACACGGGCCCCGGCGTGTTCAAGCCCAGTGAACCTCCAAACTAATCAAAAGTGGTGTTTCTTATTGTCCCAGAGACAAGGCGGGAGCCCGGCGAGCGCCGGAGGCCTGTCAGGATGCTGATGCCTGAGATGGAGGATAAACACTGGTCTTTGCGGAGCCCTGCGCAACAAAACACATCTCGACATGAGCAGAGGAGCGGAGGATATAAAGTCCTCTACTTCTGTCTTCCACACCATCGCCGCAAGACTTCTCGCAAACTCAGCGGGGGCGGGGCGTTGGGGGGTGGGGGGGGTGCTGGATGAAACACTCAAACGACCTCTTTGCTTTTTATATGTAGCCAGTGGAGCAAAGTCACCTGCACAGCCATCTTTAGGGAGTAGAATTATTGCATTCTGCATCTGGATAAACCCAAAGCGTGCAGCTACTTTAACCATTAACCTCAATTTTCAAAACTCGCCAAAGTAGTAATTCATCACTGGCCGGGGAAAAGCATCTCCTTCCCAATTAATTATGACTAAGTAAAGAATGTTTGCAGGCGAACAAAAGTCATTAATAACCCAAGTGTGCTCAAAGGTTAGTTTGCTATTGTGAGCACAAGCCAAACATTCATTTCATTCGCGGGGCGGCGGTGGCCCTCTCTCTTGTGCAGTCTGTCATAGGGCCACACGGAGGGGCCCCCAGGTTAGGTGGCTGCTTGCTGTTTGCTGATCACTGAAGAATAGCTAGGGCTTACACTTAGGCAGAGAGACTTGGGCTCTCCTTCAGATAGATTTCAGCTGCCAATCATTGGCAGGCTTGAGACGACACAAAGCAACCTATTCTTTTCAAGCACAGCACATGCCACGTTTCCTTCTTCACTTACACAGCCCTTCAGAACACAAGGCAAACTCCGGGACACAGAGAGGAGGCTGATGCTTTCAGTGGCCAGAGCCCCCCCCCATCTCTCTCTCTCTCTCTCTCTCCCCCTCTCTCTCCCTCTCTTCTGCCATCCGTCTGAAGGTTCCCAGCCAGGGAGAGCCCTTCAGCACCTGTGCAGGTTTTCAGGCCCACAGAGGGGTGCCCATTTACACTGGCCTGTCCCACTGGCACCAGGAAGACTCCGATTATGGCGCCCAGCGGGACAGGAGCCTCGGAATCCGAAGTGGCAATTCATTGGGAAGGTATGTGCAAAACGCCCTTTTAAAATAAGCCTCATATTCTGGAGAGCATCCAGCTCCTTTCTCTGGGCCTGAATAAATCAGGCGGCGGTGCTCTGCTACTGTCCACACACACACACACACACACACACAGGGAGAGGGGCGATGCACACTGCTGAGGTAGGTCCACATGAACAACTCGCTTTGTCCCGCCATCAAGACCAGCACAAGAAGAAGAAGAAGAAGAAGAAGAAGAGAAAGAAGGCTGCCAGAGAATGACTGCTTGTGACACACGCTACACTACAGCTCCACAGCATCCGTGCAAATGGCAGGAAACCAGTGGAAATATACAGATATTGGTTTGCAAATAAAATGATTCTTCAGAAGCAATTCAAAGAATAGTGGGCAAATAGGGTGTGAATATCACATCGAAGAGACATCAGGGAAGTTCTTTTGCCTTTGTTAGATCAGTGTTGGAAATAACATTAGAGGGATGGTAAATCCTTCTTTAAACAGAGAGAGGTCTCCAATGCCTACTGTTATGTGTCATAGATACACACCACGCTCCCAGTCTCTCCCATTCCTGCCCATCACATGACTACCTCAGCTCTAACAGGAGAGGCAGGGGACACAAAAACATGCTAGGAGCGGCAGGGGACACAAAAACATGCTAGGAGCTGCTTGTGCAGTGTCCCTACAATTCTGTTTGCAATGAAGAGTTCATTAATCATTCATCTTTAATAGATTATGCAAATACCGGGACATAAAATCAACCAGATCAATGACTGCAGGAATTTAATTGGCCTGAGAAACCCTGGAACAAACATAATCCTTAGCATAAAAGCTCATTTATTCAGGCTTGGATCTCACTGTATGGAAAGTAGTTAAATGCTTTCCATGTGTGTCTTATCTTATCAAAAGCTAGTGAATGATAATAATACAAGTAACAGCTTTTCTACAAAATCCACATTATTTCTCCGCTGAAATCTCACTAGATTATACGCACAATTATCTGCTAATTTATAGCAGCTATGGAAAAAACTTCAATTCATCAGAAATTATAATCTGTTAAAAAATAGCAATTTTCTAAAATGCATTTGCAATGCAATTCAAAAAAAGTTATAAAATATGAAAGAAAATGTATGTCTTGTTTGTCCGACTCTACAGTATAGCTGTATACATATGCTAAAAATATGCGTGGAAGCATTTAACAGAGCAAAAGTCTTTTTTCCAGGCAGGGAAGTTCTGATTTCCTCCTGCCCAGTGAAGCGCGAGCTGGTGGAGGGGGTGAGGGGGGTGGGAGGGAGGGGGGTGAGGGGGGCTCCGAGACCCCCTGAGGAGCCCAGCCCAGGTGCAAGAAAGGCCACCTGCCACGAGGGAGCTCTGGGCTCTCATACAAAGGACAAAAACACACCTTTCTTCTCCTGAGGCCCAAGTCTCGGGGCAGGGGAAACTTACCTCCCACATATTAATGAGGAAAAAAGGCCATTCTTTTGGCCTGGTGCTCACTTGGCTATCATTTGACAAGGGGCATTGCAATTTTCAATCATCCTGTCCTCCGCCCACACACACACACACACACACACACACACACACACACACACACACACACACACACACTCATCGGCTTTCATGGCACCTGCATAATTAGGGGAATTTTATTAAAAGCTTGCTGTATTAATCTCAACCTTGACAGTCGGCTATCAGTAAACTTAACCTTCTGCTTGGTAATAATTGCGGCCCAAATGAAACAATATTTCAATCAGCTCAGCAGCCATTAGCAAGTGTAGGACAAAAGCAGCAGGCAAAGGATGAAGCCCATGGCAGCTCAGTGAGCAGCTACACAACAAAGCGGTGGAAGCAGCCTTAAGGTGCCGTTCGCTCACTTCAGAGACAATAGGCCTGTGTTTACAGCGTTTGCAGAGTCACTCAGGGAGCTTCTAGCCCCAAACAGTAGAGCAGACGGGCCGTTAAGAGTCCCACACACACGTATCCTCCAAAGTCACTGCTGTGTGCATCTGATACCTGAGGTCTTTATTGTTTGAGCAACTTGAACTGCCTCCAGTCCAAAAGTTGTCCATTCTAAAAAATAAAAAAAAACTCCTAGGAGCAAAGATCACTGGCCCTAACTTTGCCATGTGCAAATCCCACTAACTTTCACAACTCCAACTCAAGTCCCTGATCCCAAGAAATGTTTTGAGCACTTCAAAAGCCCAGTGGCGTGGTAGACCGCTAGACTATAGACTGGGCCTAGGTGAGGTGAGCGCAGGGCGTCCCAGGTCTTACCTGTCACCACAGGGTAGCTCTGTGATACACTGGAGCCCAGGTCTGAGCTGGCGCTGGTCGACAGGCTGGGCTTGACCTCGTCCAGTCCGGGGTTCAGCGCTGGTAGCGAGTATTCGTTAGCCTGCCAACAATGGAGGTTGGACACTTCAAACACTTGGAAAGCAAATGGGAAATAATGTGCACTAAACCTGCAGTTTAGCCACTGCCTCCCCACACTCGCCCAGTCTCATTCCCGGGCCCTGGGCAGGGTAAAGAGACGCTAAATGTGTGTGTATATTTGGGCAGCAGCGGGCTGAATACATTAGGCCAGTGCGCAGCCAAGGGAGCAGATTTGGAGAGGAGGGAAAAGCTGGGCGTCAGCTGCTCCTTTGTGCTTGACTGCAGTCATCCCCCTGACCAGCCAAGGGAGGAAACATTCAGCCTTTGTTATACTGGGGCCATTTGTTTGGAGAGGACGCAAGAAGTCAACCTTACAACTAGATAAATGAAGAAAGAAAGAAAGAAAGAAAGAAAGAAAGAAAGAAAGAAAGAAAGAAAGAAAGAAAAAAATGCTCTCTGATTAAAGGTTTATTTTATGGGTCTTTTAGAAATATCAAGATATTGGTAGTTTTGGAATAGTTGTTTTTCTATATTTATTTTGTATATTTTATGATAGTTTGAGGGAATTTTTTTTTCACTTTTTGCACATTATTATAAATACTTTAATAAATAAATTGTTGAGTTTTCCCATGTTTTTTTCAGACCTGATATGAGTGCTGAAAAGTAGGTGTGTTTATGCACATTTAATTCAGTTTATGCAATTCATTTTTTAAATCTGCACGTGTGCAAACACATGTATGTGTGAGCATGTTTGCGTCCAAATCTGTATGAGCGCGTGTGTGTGTGTGTGTGTGTGTGTGTTTGTGAAAGAGAGACAGCACTCACATCTGTGCACCTCAAAGGGCCCTTGCCCCACTGGGACATGCGCTGACCCCAGTCTTGTCTTTTTTATTCTAGATAAACTCTGATTGTCCCCTACAACTGTTCTCTCAGGCGGGCGGGTGGGCGGGCGGATGCCCCGCTTCTGTTCCGCTGGGCCTCAGATGCACGGCGGCCATTTTCTCCGGCAGGGGCAGGTTGGGTGGGGGGCAGCAGAGTGTGCGAGTGAAAGGGATGACCAAATGGCTGGCAGAAGTGTGGGAGGGGTGAAGCCATTGAGTTTTGCATTTCCAAAATGGCTTTTTAATACCCTTTCTGCCAACACCAGACATGGGCTAATAGATCCGCCCTTTCAAGAGTTAAAAAGGAAGAAAGGGGGTGGGTGAAAGGGCCAATAAAATGGGGGAATTCAGTGTGATTAATACCACATCAAATTAAAACAGATTTTCTAGGCAATTCCTGGGCCGTTTTTTTTTTTCCTCCTTTCTCACTCAGAACGGTGAGCCTCTTTCCTTGCCTTTTAAAATACTTTCTCTTCTTCTCTTGGTGATTGCAAGTCATTTCCAATTCATTTTGGTATTGATCTTCCAGTAGAAATCAGTTTGGTAATTAGCTGCAAATTAGGCCCTCTACTAAGGGTGAAGCCTGTCCCCCTGATTTATCACGAGTGTAATGCTCTGTGATTGGACAGAAATTAAAATGAACTCAATTAGGACACAGCGCTTTCTTTATGGGCCCCCACTAGTTTCAATGGAGCATTAATAGTCTCTTGTTGTTTATAGTCTAGAGAGAGTAAATAAAGGTTAACCACGGTGGTCCACTTCTTTTAAAGAAGGCTTTTCATTTACATATCCTATTTTGATTTTATTTTTCCTACAATTAGTTCATGCAATTATTCTGCTACTTTCGATATTTATATCATATGTGAGCAAGCTCCCTTCAAAGACCTCATTAATTGAAATTGAGCCTACATTGTCATTATGCTGACGAGGCTTTGAAAAGGCCAGGAGTAGAAATTTCAATTATGTTATTTCAAGCTTTAATACTGAGATCATTTCGAGAGGGTGTTATTAGAGGGAAAGGCTGGCTATGTGGAAACGTGTGGACTGAGGGCAGTGGGTCACTGTGCTGCTAGACTGACCTGCTCTGGCTTGACGTGCTCCGATGTTGGGAAGACATCTGGGTAAGATGGCCGCTCAAACACCCGGTCCAGAGCCTCCAGCTGCTGCTGGGTGAAAGCGTCCGCCCTCAGGTGTTTCCGTAAACTCTCCACGCTGCCCTGAGAATCGCTGTTTGCCCCCGACCCATCCGAACCATCTAGGAGAGGAGAGAGTGACAGGTCCACATGCTAGTACCAGGCCTTCTGCATCACCAACCCACCTCCGCCCCAACTCCCCCCATCCCATCCCAGCTCCCCAAACCCCCAGGGCCGACTCCCTGCTCCCACCCCCACCCCCACGTCCACTTGCTCTCTCCACCACTCTCAAACCCCTCCACCCCCCTTCCACATAGTCACTCAGCTGAATCTGGAGCTGCTCTAAGTAGCAGGGCTAGCTGTGGAAGGGAAGGGAAGGGGAGGGGAGGGCTGGAAGATTGGAATATATCAGCTCAAATTCACTCAGCAGCAGCTTCAAACAAACCCTAAAGGCTGGAGAAAGACACAAAAGACCAAACCCTGCTGAGACTGTGGGGTGAGTAAGTGTGTGAGTGAGTGAAGGTGCGCTAGAGAGATAGAGAGAGAGAGAGAGAGAGAGAGAGAGAGAGAGGGAGGGAGAGAGAGAGAGAGAGAGAGAGAGAGAGAGAGAGAGAGAGAGAGAGAGAGACAGAGCGCTCTCCACCTCCCCCATCTTCACATGGCATCAGCACCGTCATGATGTGATAGGTCTGCAGTAATTGATGGATTACCTTCAGTGCAAATATATACTTGTTG
>JASCQY010000031.1:11495572-11513219 GCA_030264315.1 Sardinella tawilis
GTGTGTGTGTGTTTGTGTGTGCACGTGGATGTGTGTGTGTGCCTGTGTGTGTGTGTGTGTGTGTGTGTGTGTGTGTGTGTGTATTTGCCTCTATGTGCCTCTGTGTGTGTGTGTGTGTGTGTGTGTGTGCATGTGTCAAAGACTGTTCATCTATATTCTAATGGCCAAACTGTGGGGATAACCTATGTCATTTCTCTCTCCCCTCCTGGTTAATATCTCTTGTGAGGTTGCATGTATTTTTTCCTGGCATCATATACATGTGTGTGTGTGTGTGTGTGTGTGGCTGAGAGAGAATTTCTCATGGACAGCCCCCTTGGGGGCCTTTTATACCAGCCAGTGTCGCTGCTGAATAAAACTCAATTGTTCTCTTTGGTATAGAAGAAAATGGAGTCATTAATTGCTCTCTATCAACTGGGCTAAGTGCAAAAGGCGATCAATAAGTAGGCGTTTGTCATTCACCGTGCTGAGGCATGGTTCCTATACCCAACCCCCACCCCCCCGCCCCCCTTGAGCCCTCAGGGCCCCCACACTCTGCACGGCTAAGGACAAGCTTGAGGAGACCGGCTGGGACAAGCCTTTTTCCCACAATGCATTTCCCTTCGGAGAGAGAGAGAGAGAGACGGAACAACAAAACCGTCAAAGACGGCTGTCTGGACCTTTTCCGGTGGGTGATGTGCTAATGCTAATTGCTGGGTGTCTCGCGTGCGCTGTACTTATTTACCTTTGTTTACTTCCTGTCTGACCGCGAGAGTCCGTGTGTAATGTTACAAACGCCGCTTTTGTTGATGTGACGGGCGCGCAGGCCTCAGGTTTCTGACGGCAGGAAGAAGGAAGGAGGGCTCGGCTGTGTGTCAGCCGAGTGAAGTGTGCGGTGCTTTCTGGATCGATCATGGCCACACTGGAGAGTGTTTGTTGTGACATGCCGCTGCATTAGTACCCTGGTGCCTAGGGAGCAGCAGTCACTCAGATCAGATAACTTGCCCTGGAAAACCTACAGTACTGCCCCCCCCTTCTCCTCCCCTCCCAGCACTGGCCAGCCCAGCTCTGCCCAGCCCAGCTCAGCTTAGCCCAGCCCAGGCACTCCAAAGCCCAGAGGAGAGATCCTGCACTTGCCAGAAACAAGCTGTCACTTGGCTGAAATATGGGACTTGAGAAGCATCTCCCATCAAACATGACCCTTTAGGGACGCGCCTTGTTTTGGGGGAGATACGTCTCTTACAGTGAAACACTAATTAGCTCAAATTGATTTGGATTTTATTTTGTCCTGCGATTGTGGTTTCCTTTGGCAGGTGTGATGTTCCCCTGTAAACAGAGGGCACACTGTCTCACTCACTGCCTTTCAGCTCTCCTAGTGTATATGCTGATAACATCCACCATAGTAGAAGCAAGGCTTTGGCCTACTCTACTCACGACCTTCTCTTGGATGCAACCTCTCCCACTCCGTCTGAGGCATCTCTGCTCCTGGCATAGCCGACACTCCTGACAAATCCCATCTAGAGACATTCAGAGACTGCCAGACCATGGCAATTGGTTCAATAGTATGGAAACTACACTGCATTAAAAACTTGCTCAATACTACAGAAACACACACAACATCCTTCATGCCCATACTGAAGTATACTGTATGATACAGATAACCAGTAAATAATAAAAAAAAATGGTTTAGTTGAACTGTAGCTGTGTGATGGGGAGGGGAGGGGCTGTCCAGTCCAAGAGCACTAGCATATGGCCTCAGAGACAGGAAGAAAAGGGGGGGGGGGGGGGCTCAGAAGCAGCAGCTCAACCAAATCTGTTAATTTCCTGTTATGTCACCTTATTAATTCAATTTAGCAGTGCTAGACAACAGAGTGGACAGCGGCCAGCACAGCCAGCCTCGGCCTCAGCCTCAGCCTAGTCTCCTCGTCTGTGCCCCCCCCCCCCGCCTGAGATGCCTTTATTCCCTCACCTACAGTAAGGCACGGGCACAGCGCTCATGCGGTCTGATCAGACAGTGCCTAAACTGTGACGCAATGTACTGGAACACATTTAATGAATACATTTTTCTCCTTCTTTCTTTCTTTCTTTCTTTTCCTCCTCCGTCTCTCTCTCTCTGTGTCCCGTTTCCCTCCCCATTCTCTCTGCCCGCTCGTCTCGTCTGGCCGTCTCTTTTACACCCGAGTGATGCAGTGCGCCATTAGTTCCCAGCACCACTGCTCATAATTGACTTTCGCAGACATGATTGCTCTTCGTGTGAATCTTACATTCCCTTTAACATTGGGCAGATTCTTGCGCTATCGTTTACAGCAGCGGCGGCGGCGGTGGGGTGGCTGGGCTGGGCTGGGTGGCCGTGTCTGCTTGAATGCAGATGTCGCTGGAAAGCAGGGTCTGAACCTTTTGTGTCCTCTGATAAGAAGCCCCGACACCCTGTGCACTCTGCAGTTCCGCTCCATGGCCTTTCTCAAATCTCTGCCTCGCGCTTTTATACTGGGGGTGATCATCATGATGAAATTGGTGGGATGTTCTTATTGAATTTTCAAAGCTGATCCATTTCTTGGTTTGGATGCATTTGATTTTTTTTTTCTGCTTTCATTTTATAGGTGGCCCATATTGATACACTGGCACAAAGAAGCCATAAGATTTAGGTGAAAGGCCGTCGGCTGTTTCCTTTAATCATGTTTTTATTTGAGACTACAAAACATGCTTTGAACTTCTACAATACTGCCTTTACCTGCCTTGATGGAGTCCTTTAGAACTTCTATATATTGCAATATATTTGAAAGCACTATTTGCACACACACACACAGGCATACACACACACACACACGTACTCACTCATACACAAACACACATGCACTCACACACACACACACATATACACACACACACACACACATATACACACACACACAGGCAGGCAGGCAGGCACACACACCTTACGCTTGATAAACACGTCTTAATTTCTTGTTCTTTTTCTGTCCTGAAATATATAACAACTTGTTCCTGCTCCTCCCTAAGACGGCACTGTTTAGCCTTTATTCAGATGAACTAGATAGGAGATCCAGCGTGGCCGGTCAGACCGACCTGCTTATCAGTCAAAGCGAGGTCAGAGTGAGTCACGCATTGTTTGAATCAGGTCTGAGCGTTGGCATCACATTCACATCTCGTAGTGTCTAAGCAGTTCAGTGGGCTACTGCTTACTAAGGGTTAGACAGCCTACTCCCACTGCCCTCAGCTGACTGTGTCTCCTTATGGGTGTCTGCGCGTTGGGGGGAAAACACCCTGGTCCTTTTTGCCATTTACAAATTTTTGGAAGATGTAGAATTTTATTTGAACGTAATAAAGCACACAAATCCATGGGGGTTGGATTGGTGCTGCAGCATCAGTAAGGATGAATAAGGATGGGGCCAATTCTGTGCTCCAGTGTAATTGGTAGAGCTGCACTTAGACACCCAAAGCAATCTTTACAGGGCTGAAGGTCTGTCTTCCCCTTACGGCTATTCTGTCTTCCCCTTATGGCTATTCCTTTTGTCTTTTTCGATAGGTTGCACATCAGCGACAGAGGAAGGAGGCATGTTAATTTGTGAATTAATGGCTTTTCTGTGCAGAATTGCAAATTCTCTTAAATGTCACAATGCTCGTCGCGTGGGAAGCCTTTGCCAGGCAGAGAAGCAATCTAGAGAGACTTCCACCCCCACCCATAACCTTACCCCATCCCCACAACTCTCCTCGCCACTGTCAACATCAGACACAGCTAGCCAGAGGAACATGCTACTTTTAATTTGCAATAACACATGACAATGGCAGATTAATGGCTCTTATGACACCTATGTCCCTGGAACTGTGCTTACGAAGGCCCGGTGTACATAACACGTGTCACACTACATTATCACTACATCCCCTTGATAATAGAGACGCGCCTTTTTTTCTCTCTGCCTCCTCTTAAAGGGCACTGCTGCCGCCGGCCGCACTTTTGGACAGAGCAGAGCAGAGACACTGCTCTCCAACTGCGGCACATCATTTCAAAACATCAGCTTGATACATAGTTCTCCTAAAACTAGCCTACTGTGATACTGGCTTCATCATATCATATTATATCATATCATATCATATCATATCATATCATATCATATCACATCATATCATATCATATCATATCATATCATATCATATCATACCATATCATATCATATCATACCATATCATATCATATCATATCGTATCATACCATACCATATCATATCATATCATATCATATCATATCATATCATATCATATCATAAGTGCACTCCCAGGCATGCCTGTCTCCCATGCTCATCTCTAAACTTTGAGAAGCCTCAGGCTGATGGGACATTCACTATCTGATGGAAACAAGGCTGTTTCTGGTGCACAGTTTCCCCTGTGGGAAAAGGCTATGTGTAAGTAACACACGGCTTTAGACAATGGGCAGGATCCTAACTAACTTAGTCCTTAGTCTGGGACAACACAACAGTGTTTGGGTTCTGATAACAAAACTCCTACTACCCCTATCAACTATGATTATACAATCTTATACTCTGATTAAATATAATGTAGGACTGTCAGTGCTACTGTCTCTGCTATTTATTTATTTATTTATTTATTTGTTTATTTATTTATTTATTTTACTGTTTATCATTTTGAACACACACTAAACACTGAAAGCATTTCACTGTTATGATATCATATTTGGGATGACTATAAATGTAGGTCTATTTGTATGCCTATAAATGCATTATGCTTCTCCTTCCAATTAAAATGACAGCCTAAAAACAATAAAGACCTCGTCAGAGCCTCAGTCATACACACACTCTGTCTGGCTTCCCATCCCCCTTCCATCTCTCTCTCTCTCTCTCTGTCCCTCTCTCTCTCACACACACATGAACACACACACACACACACACACACACACACACATACACACACACACATCCACCCACCCACACACACACACACACTTCACCAAAGTGGAGTGCCCTGTAAGCGAGCAAGAGAGCAGAAAGAAAAAGTGTGGCTAACATCACTTACAATATCCTATTTTCCTCCCATCCAAGTGGTTGCCACTCCAGAGAACTACAGAAATGGAAACATAAGAGAAGCAAGTGGCCTGCTTTGAGAAATGCTTTAAGGATTCATCGCCTTTTCTCACTCCCTGCCTGCAGTGATCTGACCCTGCACCTGTTTAACGCTTTTCACCACAATCATGTTTATTCAATAGTATGAAAAGAAAGGCCATTGTTTGCGGAGCCAGTGATGTCTCGGGCCTTAGGCACTTACATATCCACTCGTTAACTAAGCGAGGGAAAATCCTGCCTTTGACTTGTCGCTGGCTGAGTTCAAAAAGCCATGTTATTTCCCTGACAAACTCTTTCAAAGCCCCCCCCCCACCTCCTCCTACCCTAAAGAAAGGGTCAAATGCACTCTCTAATGCCTCACAGCCCTGTTGTTGCAGGGATTCGGCTAGACAATTGAGTTCTATTAAGCATTGTTATCAGAGGGTTAACGTCTTTGGGTCTCCGTTCTGCAAACATACATCACTGCAGGAATATTTGGAAAGACATTTGTTTTCTTTTTGGCTCAATAGTAAACATAAAAAAAGTTGAAATATCAAAATATAATATAATATTTTTTTTGTTCACGATATACTTTGCGCTCTGCAGTTAAAAAATAAAATCTAATGTGATTTCGCTCATTGTCTGCTGGTAAGAGGCATACAGTATTTGGCAAAGTGGTTTAGTCTTTGAATTTGACATCATCACAAAGCATTCAGGCAAATCTACTATGGTGTAAATGGCAATGCTATGGAGACCCCATGAACCCCCCACAAGGCCTATGGTGGTGGACACAGCCGGTGACCCAATGGAGGAAGGCTATGGAGGAGTGAGGGGCAGAAGCAGATAGGAAATAATCCAGTGTTTCCTTACCGTCCTCTCGTTTCCTCTTCTCCCCATTGGAGCGCGGGATTCCCAGGATGCCGTTGATGGAGTAGGATCCGACCGGGTCGTTTGAGGCACTGGACACTGGAGGGGAGGCCGTGCTGGGGACTAGGGAGAGCAGAAAGGCTACTATAGGTCACGGAATAAGACCATCTTCAGACTATCCACATCCACTATCCATGTACAATCAACATCCTCTAGCAACAGGGATAAAACAGACCAACTGCATTTCTTAAAGGGGCTTCCGAAGCGAACATGACTATACAGTACATGACATGCACATTATCTGTAAATATCCAGTAATAATGTTCTACAGTGTCCTGTAGTGCGCTAATTGGTTTCTGGACTGGGTGGCTGCGTGTTTGGCCAAGGTGAGAATAACAGTCGCCGTTCCTTACCTATGGTGTGGCCAGCGCTGCTGAGGGGAGTCCCAGTTCCGTCCGGCGATGTATGAAAAGGCTGCTGAACTTTGGTCCGTATAATCCTGCAAAAATCAGCAGGACTGGATCAATACTTCTTTGGGAACACACCATTGTCTCGTGGGAGGGAGGGAGGGAGAGAGAGGGGGGGGGGGGGCTCAGCAGTCATATATTGTGCACATGCACTGTGATTTATTCCACTGCATGAGCAAACTCAAGGCTTGTTTTGGGCCTTGCAATGTAGATACACCAGCTTCTGTCACAAATAACCAATCTGGAGGCATTAAGGCCACTCTCAATGTAGGTGTCTGGGGCTGAATGGGAGCAGCTACCCCAAGAGAGAGTGCATTCAATCAAACAGAGTTCCAGCTTTGGAAATATGATAAAGTCCTTCTGCCTTTATTGTGTGATATGGGGGAAAATCTTCATTGCACTTTGGTCTGAATGATCTTGCAAACAAAGCATGAAATCACATCAATTCACCTCAATGATGGGCTTCAGTGCCTCTACCTGACTCCACTTAAATAGTATCACCCTCTCTTTCTCCCTCAGCCCTCAGCCCTTCTCCCCCCCACCCGCCTCCCCCCCGTCTGCTCCTCTCCCAGGCCAAAGCAGCTCGGACACAGGCGCTCCTGTGCCACTGACAGACCAATACTTATACACATAAAAGCATCCTTTGGGTTTACCGCAGTGAATATATATGGCTCTTGTATATGTGCAAAAGTAGGATTGTGAAACATGTCACAGAAAGGCAAAATTGCAATATAACATTTTATTCTATTAAAATTGTACATAGAAGGCAACATATCAACCAATATTCACTTTCAACCAAAACCGCTTTAATTTCTCTGACTACATTCCCTAACAGAACTTTGCTTCTTTTTATAGAAGTAGAGTTAAATATAGATCATGAAGTCCATCTGGATTTCGAGTATCATATTTCAGTGTAGCCTATATATCATCTTCCCAAGAGCTCTCATAGAGGTGCGCAGAGTTACTGACATATTGGATCTGAATTTTCAAAATCCAGATACAACACTTGTTTGACCTCATGACACATCTGAACCTTATAAATTCAAGGACTTTCTTTGGGATCTCCGTTGCTGGTATCGAACGAGCTCTTTTAATGGGTGAATTAATGACTTGATCTGTTGTAGAAAAATTCCCGGTAGAAATGTTCCAATTGGAATCAATATGCTGGAAAGCCACCTCACCACATGCACTGGCGGTGGCTTTGTGGCTAAGTACTCCCTGGGCTGATGACACAGTGTACACTCCTGTGTGTCTGTAACCTTCAATTATTAATGGGGGGAAAATGTACTTAAACTCTGGACATCCTGTAATGTCAACAGAGCAGAGGTCAATTTCTCAACGGCACACACCCCAATTCCTCACTTTTGGTTTCTCGCCGCCTCCAGTTGAACCCAGCGATTTTGTATCAAAAGTTTAAAATTAATAAAAACTTTCTAATAAAAATAGAAATAAAAAGATTTCATTTTACACACTTTATACATTCTGGACCCTTCGGGTCATTCACCCAAGCTTACGAGGACAGCAACTATACTGAGAGACTATTAATATAGTCTATAGAATATTAAACAACAAGAGCAATAAAAATGCATTATCTTCCTTATGCACCTGACAGTCACCTTTTCTTGGGCATTAAGAAAGCCCCTAAGTGCTTTTCATATGAAGAACTTGAGCATAATTACAGGCCTGGATATATTTAGAATTTACCACACACATCCATGTGTTCAAGGCTGTTCAAATGGGGCTTTTTAAGCAACCATAGTGCATGAAATGAATTTGCAGGCTCTGTTCCTTCCCTTCCCTTCTCTTGTCTCCTCTCCTCTTCCCTCAGAAATGGGTGGTGTGGGGAGGCCCATGATCTCCCTTCAGCCCATTAAAATGTAATGCTGATGACTAGTTCAATGGAACAGTGCCTCCTAAGCAAAGTTCATTTCTCTCCCTCGCAGGTAAGACTTTTTCACCTTGTTCTTCCTGAAGGGTTTTTGTCTCTCCCTTATGAGGGACACGAGTCTATTTTCACATAAGCCGTTGAAGATGTATGAAGCACATCTACTTCGCTTCAGCACATAGTTCTAAACCCCGCACACATTTGCTAACATTTCCATTACATCATTAATATGAAAGGAGGCGCGACATACGCATTCATTATAATAATAAAAATTATTATTATTATTATTATTACGTTATTATTGTTGTTGTTGTTGTTATTAATAGTATTATCATTATTATCATTATTATTATTATTGCAAAACAAAAATATTTACTGACGTCTGTTCTTTTAAACATAATTACAGTAGAGGTAAATGATAGCCTATGTAGGTTCAATTAGTTTGGTGTCATATCTCGGCGCAGTAGTTGCCTTGTCTAAATTTATTCCTCAAGAGAGGACAGTGAAAAATGTATTCTCAAACGCAATGTGGTCTGATATTGAACAACTATATGGTGTATTTCCCATTGCAACTGGATCTGGTTACAGAGTATTGATTGGTTTTCATGCAGACAGATGTGATTCTCGTGGTCTCAACCATAGATCTACTCTTGACGGTGCAAAGCACCGAGATTGAATTGCACTTTTGAGACCACCCGGGTCGGACAATGAAGATCACCAAGTAGCTTGCAAGGATCATATGCCACTGTCTTTCACGTCTAATGCATAAATAGTCCTTCATTTCCGCAACCAGTTAACAGTATAAGCCAAAGACGAATGGTGGTTTAAACCTATTCCTACGGGCCATAGGTGTCGGCTGCACAATATGTCTGTCTTCTGTATTTCCTCAACGGCAATCATAATCAGAACACGATCGTATTTACCTATACAGCGAGACAAAATTCAAGAGAAGGCCTTTATAAACTCGGATAGCCTATCTTGCCAGGTTCAGTCCTCTGCTACTATCTACTAAATACCCTCTACTAATCAGAAAAGAAAACGGAGGGAAAATCTTTAAAATGTGTTACCTGTTGATGGATGACACACTGGGTACAGTATCATTGTCGCAGACACCTTCGGCCAAAAGTCGATCTCGTATTTCCCATGCAAACATTGTTGGATTTTGCCGTTTGTAATCTGCAATTTTGTCCACAACTTTGGGAGTTGCCACTTTTGGTTTCGAGCCCCCAATAACTCCAGGTTTAATACTGCCGGTCTCATAGTATCTGAAATGACACAAGATTTCAGTCCATGCAGCAACTAGTTAACAGTGCGATACATTGCAGTTAAGCTTTGTTTGTGATTTAAGCTTTGTTTGTTTGAACAGAATGATCATACACGACACCCTTCCCTTGAATTTAACCCACACACTGTGAGAACAATTATGTACTTATCATTTCAATTCACGGTCTTCCTAAGCGTCCCAGCAGAGCACTTAAACTGCTTGTTTTGAGTTACCCATCCAGTCTCAGAAGCGGTGATTATAAGTTATGTCTCCATGCAAAACAAATTCAGCCACTGTCTTGTTTTATTTATTAATCTATCAATTTATTTATTATATTATTTCATTACCTTCACCCCCCCCCCCCCCCACCCCCCATGGGTAGTGCATTAGCCTAATCCTTGTTTATACTTCCTGTATCAGAAAAGTAAAATGTACAACGCCTCTTTCATTCAGAAAAACAAAAGTGCATACACACGTTCATAAGTCTTCTGAGCAATTATCAAATAACAAAGAACATACACAAGAACCCCATGCAACTATTTCCAATGTAGCGTAACTGTAATAGAAATATTTTACATTTTTAAGCAAACAAAAATACACATAAAGTAACCAGCATGATGCTTAATCCAGGAGCTACGATGAAATATACATTTTGTTCAAAATGCTTGGAGAGTTACTTATTTCTCTTTTTTCTGACAAATTATACCCCTTTACCTGCCAAGGATTTTGCTGACACAACCATGGCTGACCCGAAGTTGTCTGGAGATGTCACAAGGTCTGACCCCTTGATGCGCCAGCTCCACAATTCTTTGCCTCACAACATCAGGTAGGGGTCTGCCATTCACAAACACCCCCCCTAGTTGGTTCACACCTCCATGCCCTATATGGGATACAACAACACACAGAGGAAACCATAACATTACATACATACAGAAGACAAACAGGATACGACATTTTCATTAAACTGATATAAAATTCACAAAGACAGTACTCGAAGCAGGTGTCTTGCATTATATCTAAACAATTCCAAAGACGCGCAAAAACATGCGTTCACTATTACCGCCATTTCTTGTGCAGCATACAAGAAAGCAGCATGCTTTAACATGACTCATAAATTCACAGCCCTCGCATTGTTTAAAAGTTACAGAATTTAGGATCTGTGTCATGTACTGTCGATGTAATTTTAACTTTAAATCATTCGCTAGTCTAAACTGACAGAATAGATAACATAATTATCCAGGAAAAATGGTTAGAAATGTAATCTAAAGCATATCAGTCAAAAATAAAAGTAGCCTAAAACTGGCCTGCATATACGGCCCTATAACAATACGTTTATAAGTCCAATGTAAGCTGAAGCATGTCGTTTATCCTAAAATATAATTGTATTACTTTTCTAAAACATTTTTTATAAATACACGAACGTTGTATTTTCGCGGTGAATAATAATTAGCCAAAATCAAGCTCTCTGCTTTGCCAGCAATGGAACATTAGGGCCAACTAGACAATATTTTCCTTTAGTAGAGCCTACCCTTCGCTTCTACTGCGGCCAAACACATGTCGCAGATATTATGTTTCAAGCTGTTTAAATTTCCTCGCACAATTACTGTAAATAATTAAAAAGAGCTTTGATAACTCATATTACAAACATAGTGGAGTCTACAGCGAAATGATTGGGAATTAATTATTAAACTTTGACGTAGCTAGACCTGTCTTCATGTGGTGCTAGTAGGACCGAGATGTCTACAATAATAAATGTATAATGTAACAAATAAACTGTCGAGATTGGACGTAATCTTCCAATCCATGCAAACACAAAAAAAAACAACAATCAAGATATTAAAAATGCCTTACCCTATATTTGCATTAGCTGCGCTAGGTATGTTTTGGACATTAATAATCTAATGCACTGCGATTTTATCACGGGAAGATGTGGGTTATTAATTGTCTTAATAATGACTTATTCGCAACTCACATAAACTATTATAGGAGTTAAATAATTTTCTATTTGGTCAGCAGTTTAAATATGTACATTGCTCCTCCATTTTGCCAAGATTATTAATACACATTTTAACCTAAAAGAATTTCTACGCGACTTGGAGCGAATTGTGCTGTTGTGACAGACTTTGCTCAGACTTTGTACAAAACTATGCCAAAATAAAAGTAACATGTGCCAGACATACAGGCGAATACACCAGGTTTTATGGAACAGTTACAATTTTAGAATTAAAACAGAGAAGGGAAACATTATTTAGTCTATGGTATCGGCCTATTCATTATTACATTAAGGCAATCCTAGTGTTTTATCCAGGCTAATTTTAATTGTTAAAATATTCTCAATTATGTACAACTGTATTTTTCCTGTACATTTTGAACTTCTTCAACATATATGTTTAACTTACGGTGCATCGCTGAGAAGGGGTCTGCTTTGCAGTGAATATCCATTGGATAGCAAAGGAGGGAAAGGTAGTCGACTGAAGTCGCCGTGTCGCCTGTGTAATGCAGCTTTGAGCAGGAATTAAAAATTCTATCCGTGTGGAAAGAGTTTGCCTCCAGCAACTCGCAGGGCAACTTCTTCAAAGGGTCGAGAAGTTGTTCTTGCTGTTCAATTCCTTCGGCGTAAATTTAGGATTTTGTCAGGTTGTGATCATGACCGTCACTTGTCTACAACATTGTAGCAATGTTCTCAAGACGTGGTTGTTGTCTAAATCTTATTCATCAACATAGCCTTCTAAAAGTACCGAGAAGGACAGAATATAGTGTCTCTTCAACTGTCCTCGCTCGCAGCTGCAGTAGAAAATTCCTCGATTGCTGTTAACGTAGTTGGTAGCGCTCGAGTATGATCAGGTAGTCTATGTGTAAAGATGACAGGGAAAACATGGACACGCCGATTGTGGTTTGCGGTCCCCCTCTCCTTCGAAATGGGATGTGCCTGTTAGAAGCTTGAGTTGAGAATGAAACCCCTCTTCATGTGTCTGTTTCTAAAAGCTGCAATTCCCCCCTCCCCCGCACAGTACCCTCGCATAGAGATGGATGACTTGTCAGACAAAGGCAATAGATTCCAACACTATGTGATTCGCCAACGTAAAAACTGGAACCCAAATGAGGAGGTCCCTGCATATGACACTTGGTAAGGGGAGGGATACAAACAGGGAAATGGGGCGACTTTGGAGTAAGGTAGTTTAGGTCGAGGCAGGGATGGTTTGGAATGATCAGTTTTGATCGGTGCAACTTTCTTTTCTAAATGAGCGGAATTGGAGTGAAGGATCCCAATAACCCCCTGTCGTATACGACCCAGTGTCAGTGTAAAGATGCGTTGATGGCACCGTGGTGGCATGACTTAAAAAGTTGGTAAATGTGTTATGTACCCTGTTGTCTTGTTTTCACGCCTTCTCAATTGTAGGCTATTAATAGCCTACCTACGCAGGAAGGCTATATTCCGCAGCAGTGGCTGCAGGCTATAACCGAGTACAATTAATTTTACTTTGATGTAGGTTGATAGCCTAGGCTACAGCTTTAACGTATCATACACTGTGTCACCAGCATTACCCCAAACCTTTCTGTAGGCGGCGCTGCATAGTTTAATTTGCCACCGGTAGACGGAACCTGCTGGCGCAGAGGTGTCACTCAGTTGCTGTAAGGCCCTGTAATGGGAGTGTTTACAAATAATCGTACTGAATTCCCGGAGATAATCTGCGCTGCCATTTTGACAATGTATTAATCATATATAAGGTCTATGCACAGTATGACCATATATACAAAATAAGTCTATTTTGGCTATAAATAATAGAACGGCTACTTTTTTTTGCATAGGCCTATCGCATAGACTTGGAGGGCCAAAGTAGGCTAGGTTGACCTATGGACAGGTAACTGAGAAACATCCATAGCCAGAGAGATAGTTCAAAGCTCTTACTGTTCAAGGACGTATCGTTTCAGTTTTAAATTTATTTTTCAAAATATTTTATAATTGTAAGTCAACATTTTAAATTTCTCAGATGTTTGTAGTCTATTTCTTAGTCTTAGTCTTAGTCTTAGTCTGTCTTAAATCAGGGAAATTAATGAATACAGCTTAATACAGCTTGCAACGACATTATTATTATTATTATTATTATTATTATTATTATTAGTCTATTATTATTACTGTTGCTGCTGCTGCTGCTGCTGCTGCTGTTGTTGTTGTTGTTGTTGTTATGGTAGGCCTCAACAAAGCCCAAATATATGCTCCTCCTAACATTGTTTTTTAGGAATGAATATTTTGGAAGTCAAGACTTTGGTAAAAAAAGAACAGGAGGCCATGCTGTCGTGGCCTCCGGCAAATATTCGGGACGATTCTTCTTTTCGTTACTGTTTTTGGAGGGGGCTTCTGGTACAATATGTAACACCATGGGCAGTAATTTCACACTCCACTAAACTCTTCCCCTACAGCTGCTTTTATTTCCCCGCAAGACCCCCGATTTTCTGCCTCTACCCGCTTCCACTGTTTAGTTGTTTCTCATGTTAAACAACAGTAAATCTAACCAGACCTAGCCCAATTATTACATTAGAAGATGGATAGAGACCAATATCTTGCTAACCTAAAAATTAAACATGATCCTACCTTTTGTCTTCCTCCAGTGAAAATGCAGGCTAGATATTTGGGCTATGGTAACTTTTTTTCTTATTGTCGCTAAATATTAAATCATGGTAGGCCTACTTTTTAATTAGAAGAAGTGTGATATAAAGCCCAATGTTAAACATTTACTATTTTTACTGAAACGTTTAATCTCTTTCATTTGTGTAAACTGCCATAATATAGCTGGTAATCTGCGTTTATGTGTGGACTGGCGACAGGCACTGGGAGTGAAGTCTGCGTGGAGTCCCCATGTCGAAAGCGCTTTGTGGAGTCAACGGAACTACGGTGCTGCCCTGATCCTTTGGTATGTCACAAAAGTTTGTCCACTGACAAGTAAGAAGTTAGTCATTGTGAAGAATGTGAGCTTCCTGTAAGTGAAAACCCCTCTCATGTCATTTTAAGTATTGTGGTTGGTTTCTATACTACCAACGTCATCAATCGATATTCGTCCCCGACCTATCCTGCACCAGTGCGCCTCACTCCTCTCTCGGGTCTAAAGTCAGATTGGGTAAGTAAACTATAGGCTATTATTTCAGGCTCTGTTACGGTCTTTCAAAAGTTGTGAACAAGTTGTTACTATTTGAATGTAATACGCTATTTAATGCGTAAATATTACTGACTTTTGGAGATGCACCGTCATGTACTTGTCATGGCCTCTATCCAGTCATCAAGAAGAACAAAGCCCAGTATCATTGAAGGACTAAGGTGCATGGTATCCTATGAGCTGTGTGCCACAACTGAATATCTGCCATAGGCTACTTTTTTTTTTTTTAATCACCAACTTGCAAGTGGATTTACATAACAGATATTATTAGCCTACTTATTTCCCCCCATCAGTTTGTAATTGTTTAATCCATTAATCTATGCATGAATTACAAGCCATATTCAAACATTCTTGTGTTTTATTAATGTCACGGGTTTAATTGATTGGCGTTCAGGTGTCCACAAAAAGCAAAACCTCAGCTATTGCATCGCCCACTCTATAGCCTTTGATATGATAATGCAACATGTTAAAATAGCCTAAGTATTTAGAAGTTTTTGAGGAACATCCGTGGGCATTAAATCAGGAGAGGCCAAATATGTGGCCAAAAATGCAAAACCACTGACTAATCATTCCTTGCCAGCTTATTCATGTCGTCTGCAGGGCAGCAGATGGACCATCAATTTAATTCCATTCCCGACACCACTAGAGATTGATTTTGTACTTGCTTTTAATTTTACCATAATTAATTAGATCATTACAACAGTTTTTCATTGATCTTACCATTTAAACTCAGAATGGAAAGGTGAATTAGCATGTGATCTATGTTTTCAATTTACTCTTCCATGTAGGGCAACGCTAATTACAATTACTGCCACCAACACAGCCAATACACAAACATTTGTTGAGTGATTGGTCTTATAAATGATAACTATTGATATGATAATGGTGGCAATGATAACTAACGATAACTTGCAGCAACCTACAGAGAAAGAACAAAAATCAAAATAATACAAAACACAAAACGACAGCAGTCACAATCACTATGACTGTGACAGCAACAACAACCGCAAAACACATAACATAGGCCTATAATAATAATAATAATAATAGGCTAATAACAATAATAACCTAATAATAATAATAATAATGACAACAACAATAATACATATTATAATAATAATAACAATAATAACAGTAATGATAATCATCATTATGAAAACTACTTCCTACAAGATAAGCCTATGCTAAATAGACTCTATCTATGTTAAAGGTGAGAGAATAGACTACTTTTAAGCTTGGCTATGTGCATTATACACATAAGTCTGTCTCTTCACTGCTGACTCTGAGAAGTTGCAATAGTCCCCTGCATGCAGGCCCCTTGGAAGCGCATCAGAGCTGCTCCGGTGTGTATTCGTAGCCTGTATGGCTTGTCAGTGGAAAAATGTGAGAGGGGTTATATTCACACAAAGATTACAGTGACATGGTTGAGTTTTTATAAAGCCTCCGTAGAACTGCTACAACAGATACATCAATTTATAGAGTTAATACCTTACCTTGCAGTAGAAACCAGCGCACCTCTATCGGCAGAAGGTAAACATTGACAGTGTTTGGCGAAGGGCGATTGGGATAGGAGGAAAAAAGAAATGTGCGCTTACCTGATCGACCAGCGCTGTGAGCCATGCCTTACCCCTGTCTAATGGTCCGTCTCGTCGATGCAGCCCACTAGATCTGTCCGGCCTCCTGCTTTCCCTCCTCGGCTGGGCGTCTTGCCTATCCCCGCTGGTTGTCAGAATCTTTGACCGATCATCCAAAACTAAACGGTTTAGACGACAACAAAAAAGGAGACCAACCCTGCTTCACTGAGCTAGCGATTGATAAAGGGGAAAATAGCAATCAAAGTAAATAAAGCGTTTCAGATGTTGTATAAAAAGAAAGAATAAAACTTGAAACTGGAAGTGGGGATTGGACTTGGGTATGGAGATGCAATATGCTAAGGTCTGCTCAAAGGGCTTTTGTATTTAGGAGACACAAAGGTAGGACTATTCACGTTGAATTTGCACTGTGTAGACTACGTGCGCTCACTTTGTAATATAGTCTACGCCAAAATAGGCTATATGTTTATGTTGTTACCTTAGGTCTTTAACTTGAATCATTGGGCTCCTTGTAAGCCCAGTGTTTAGTGCGGCTGCCGGTCTAAACTGGAGTAAGCACGAGCATGGATTGCACCGTAAAATTGACTTAGGCTATATTGATACAGCTTAGGTCAATCTTCACTTTACTACTTTCAGAAGTTTTGTCTATTTAGCAGAAAGGATAAATTTGCTTTACCGATATACCGGGATTATAGTTATTGACTATAATTGCGCAGTAAAAATTGAGCCTATTGCTGAGTTTAATCTTGAATAGAAGTTGACCAAAGCTATAAAAGTTTGCATTTTCACAGATTTTATGTTTTGCTATCGCGAAGTGAGGAGCTGTTTAGTAATATTTGATATTGGAAGTGGACTATGTTTAGTTGTCATGACACTGTAGATAGCCTACGTTTGGCAGATTTTGAGTGGTGATTTTGTTGCTGTTTTGACGTTTTAGCCTACTGTTTCAACTACGTTACTACAAATAATGTGGCTTTTCGATCACTGGCGATCAACTGTGTTTAACTATGGTTTCATTTTTAAACAAAACATTAAATACCTATCAAGTTGCTCCTTTTTGAATGATATGGAGACATTTTGGAGAGCTCATTTTTAATTAGGCAAGTAAATTATTAGTAATAGTAACACCTGCTGGCCCACGCTGCATATCTAAAATTTCATATTTTTTCCCCAACTATAAACTTTCCTAAATATCCTCAGTTATTTCCTCGGACATATGGGCATGGAAACACAGTAGCCTATAAAGGGACGCTACAAACACCACGCCTCACCTCCAACACACGCGCACAGAACGCACACACACACACACACACACACACACACACACACACACACACACACGCACGCACGCACGCACGCACACACACACAC
>JASCQY010000031.1:11525058-11535618 GCA_030264315.1 Sardinella tawilis
GTGTGTGTGTGTGTGTGTGTGTGTGTGTGTGTGTGTATGTGTGTGTGTGTGTGTGTGTGTGTGTGTGTGTGTGTTGGCAAACTGAGGAACTGGGGGGAAGAGAGAGAGAGAGAGAGAGAGAGAGAGAAAGAGAGAGAGAGAGACATAGGGGGTAAGAGAGATACAAATTGATTGTTTGGCGGCCAAATCAGTCATAGTCATCTTGGGCGGATGGATTAATGGCTTTGATGGCTGTTGCAGGTTCAGGCAGGGAGAGCGGTTGGAAAAAAAGAGAAATTGGTTTTTGCCCTCGGGAGCTGAATCGATGTGAGTAGCATGTAAGCAGTGGACTGCTCTGAAGGGGGTACCAGCTTTATTGGTGGCCAAGTTTGTCCTCTTTATACATGTTTGCCTCAGACATGATTTTCTGCTTTCACTAGTGAAACAAATGGAATGGTAGGCTATACAGCACAATGCACCTTGTACAGAGTGGCTAAAATCAATCTGAGTAAAACAATAGGGTTTACATTACAACCTGGTGCAGATTATTCCTTAGTACAATACAAACCCCTCTATGATTTCTATAAGCTAGCAATCAGAGCTGGCCATAAAGAAATGCCCAGTGAGTGAGCAGTCCTTGTGTAGGAGGCCAGAAGTGTGTTGAGTGAGAACCCGAGGGGCATGAGACTCAGTCCAGCCTCAGATCGCCCAAGGAGGTCAGCAGCTGCGACCAAAATCCAAATCATTTATCTGTGGCAAAATATAAGGAGCCCCAACAAGATGATAGTTTGATTCATGCCCTCAGGGGGTCTGTGTGTCTCAGCACCTGGGGGGCTGCAACGAGAAACACTGATGTTTGGATGCTGGAGTCACCTGGCAGAGCAACTCTTCAGTGTTGGCCTTGATAGAGAGGCACTTTAGAAAAGCTTTGGCTGCATTGTCTGTAGTGCACTCTTCAAAGACATAAACAAGGATGAAATCGAAAGCTAAAGGATGTCCCTTGGCTTGTTTCTGTAGAAGAATTGTTTGCCATTTCACTAAGCACTCTTGGGTAAAAGGTTTCTGAGGTATCACCTTTATCCAAGCAAATGTTATTTTCTTGTTTTCATGTAATCATAAATTACATTGAATTTTAAATTGGAGGTAAATTGGGGTGGCATGTCAAGTAATTGTGATATCCGTCCCTATAACTAAACAAATCTATATTTATGTGAAAAGTGCTGAGAAACTCAACAACAGAGGGTTTGCTGGGTCATATGAAGAAAAATGACGACATTTTATGGGAGCACCAGCTGGACTCACAAACTTGGCCTCACTGAATTGGTTCTATTATGAAAGCAATGTTGTTTTGTCTGCACGTGAAACACTCCCGAAATGGGAACATGAATGAAATTTGGCCCCTGAATTATGACAGAGGACTGGTGAGGAGTGTTGAATCCACCCACACAGAATTAGCCTGCATGGAGCCAGCAGGACGTGTCAGCGCAGCGCAGAGTAGCGCAGCGCGGACGACTCTCCTGAGTAAGCGCTGCTCTTTCCACCGCTCCATTCCATTCCGTCCCGCTGCCGAATGAATCAACTCTCCCTGCTGTAATTCTAAATATTTGCCACATTTGCTGATTGGGGTCAGTGGCTCAATCCCGCATCAGGAAAACGAGAACCCCCCCCCCCCCCCATGATGATTTATTACCAGGCTGGCCACACATATTATTATGAAATGAGTTTATTAGCTTTAAATCTACTAGTAATGCGTGAGTCTCTTAGACCCCATTCTTGCAATTTTCAGGGAAGCAGGCATGGGTGACGAGGGGCCCGTGTAAAACACTGGGATCTGAAGGCTTTATGGCAGAACACCCATATATGCTTAATCTGGTGGGAGATTTCATGGCGGCCCACGTGCTACAGTGGCAGTAAAACACAGAGAACAACGGGAGGGGTTCTGCAGCTGATTTGTATTTAGAGTGATGACTGAAGGCCTCCACTGAAGACCAATGAAAGCCAGTTGTGTTTTCTTGGCACTTTGTGATGAAGGCTGGTCAAATGGAAACTGCAGAGGGTAATGTATTGGTCACCGCCATGTGTTTGTCTCACACTGGGAGCCTTTTGTTTTCAATTTCACTATTGTCACAGTCATTTGCATACTTATGGAAGAACCGGACAAACATAAATCATCATTTGAAAGTTAATGTGACTCCATTTCACCTGCAGATATACCATAGCCACTAATCTATTTCTGGCTCTGGCGATATGTAATGTACTGCTACAAGGATTTGAGCTGCCTTGTCTATTTCATATTCAATATTCAACATGTAAATTTAAATGCATGTAAAATTCATTTATAACCAGCATTTTTTTCACAGACATTAATGTAAGGCCTAAATAAAGTATTTTGTGGTAATGAGTCATGTGACAACTCATGGGGTGTTCTAGAAGTCTGTGCAAATGGAGGATCTGTACCCATAATTCCTTTTGATGACCCATTAAATATTATGGGATAGCCTGCTGTGAGTGCTACAGTCTTGTTTCCACCAAATTTGTGTTTAATACCCAGGAGACACAAAATAACTTGATGTCAAAACTTCTTCGCTGTATTTTCATCAGAAATGCATTTAAGTAGTTTCGTCCCAATCAGCCTAGATTTAATGCAGTGTGCAATTGTACCAATTACTTCCTAAAAATTCCCATCTCATTACTTTTGATTTATTTACCACAGCAACTCAAAAACAAACAGCAGGCTTTGAATGCTACCTTGACTCTGCCAGTGTTATGATCAAAACAAAACAATAGTTCTTCAAAACAGTTGTCCAACTCCTTTCGAAAAGACTGCAGAACTTTGTGGTGTGGTACTTTTATTTCATGGTTATAAAAATTTGAGGTCCTGTGTGTATTTTTATTAGTAAAATTATTATGCATGCATAGATTGCATACACGTGCTGTGCACTGAAAGTATGCATTAAGCAGCTGCAACACACAAGCAGCAGCACATGCGATCATTGTGCAGCACATGTGCCATGTGTGAATTTAAGAGTCCACACTATACCAGACGTTTCCTTTTGTGTTGTGCGTATGGTGTTGTGTGTGCTGCCTCCCAAGCCTACACAACTTGCGTGGCTGCCACTTGTCAGCTGGGGAATATATAAAGATAAATGGTATTATGTTAAATTCCACTTAATGACAAATTTTTAATTTTCAGAACATGGTCATTTTCTGGCTTGTGAATCAAGTGTAAGGAGCTAATTATGTGAGGATCTGAGCAAAAATAACTCCTCATTTTCAAGGATAATGGAAGAGAAATGCAGTAGATTAATGATACTATTTATCTTTTTTAAATTTCTATCTTTCTTTGGTGATAGCTGCACTCCCCAAGGAAAATATTCATAAAATGAAATTGAAGTCGTAACTTAATAGGTTATTAAAATTTTTCAGTGCATATCACTTCTCCTTTCCCAGGCCTGTAAATTTAAATTGAAGTTTGTTGCATTCAGAGTCACCAGTGCAGCTTTTTTTATGACTCACAATAGAGAGGGAACATGCATCTTTGTCAAGAGGTATTTGCTATTCTAATTTTATGGCAGGCCAGATTATCAAAAAGGAATGTCAGGACGCAGGCTGCTGACAACCCCTCAGCCTTCAGCCATGTGTTTCCATTAGGGGACAGAGCCGTCGGGGGGTTTGTACCGCCTATTATTTTCCATTTCTGCCTTTTATCTTGATTTAAAGTGAGACTTGCTGCATATTCCGTGCCTGTCACTTCAGCTCCTCTATTTCAGAGGGAGGGAGCGTGTGCAGTTTGGAAAGGTCTCAGAGCCACGGCAGCGGCAGCTCTCCAGGGGTGGTGTGTGGGGATCGGCTCAACTTGTAATAACTGTGTTAAGGCTCTGTGTGTGTGTGTGTGTGTGTGTGTGCGTGCGTGCGCGCACATGCATTTGTGTATGTGTGCATGCATGGATGTCTGTTTGGAAACATGGGCATGTCAGGCAGTGTGTGACAGAGAGAGAGAGTGAGAGAGAGAGAGAGAGAAAGGCAGGAAGAGGGAGAGAGAGAGAGAGAGGCAGGGAGAGAGAGAGAGAGGACATAAGAGACAGAGGAATGATGAAAATTGAGAGGGTCCATCACCACCTGTCCAAGCCTTTTTTATACCAAGGTCAGGAGGCCAAATTTATTTATTTTCCTGAAAAGTTACGATGAAATTTTACTGAGTACTTTACAGTAATGATGAGCTAGATCAGTAGTCATAAATTTGTCTTGCCATTTGGTGTCTAGTGATGAACCGTTTATTATTTGGGCCTCAAGGACACAGCTTGGTATGTGTATGGAAGCAGCATTGTAAGTGATGACATCCATTTCATGGTGTCATATAACCCAATGACAAAATTAAGGGTAAAGCCAAATAGGGTGATGCCAGTATTCTAACCAATCTGAGGGAATATATAGTAAATGTCAACCTATATTTGTGGCACACTTGCCTTTTATGGAGATATTTAAAATAGTTATGTTTTGTCTTATAAGTTTGTAATATAGGTTTAGTTTAGCAGTGATTTTAAATCAGTTACAATGTTACAATGCTGTTGTACAGTACGTATACCAACATGTTAAATTAGTTTACTTTCAGTTGACTTTATTATTCCAAGCCCATTTAAAAGTAAACGTAGATCCTGTAATCATGCTTTATTTTGAGAGTGAAATGTGTTTTCTTCATGTTGAGGTGCTGTATTTGCATTCCAAAATGAGCTGGAGGAGTCTTCATTGATCAGCTCTCCCTCCAGTCCCTCGAGGCCGGACGCTATTGGCTCAGAGCCCCCCAGTGAAGGGTTACTGCCTCTTGATGATCCCTTGGTGCTTGTGAGTGGTCTTTGGTGGCCATTTGGAGGAGTTCATTAATTACCAGTAATGCTATCAATGCCGCAATAATCAGCCCTCAAACTGTCTGTCGACTCCCCCAAACACATGGAGCCCACTGGGGAATACTGGAGCTTCCTCCGCACTAAACCTGGGAGTCCCATTCATCTCATCTTATTTTACTCACGTTATTCTCTCATTGCAAAAGCTATACTGTAATACTGAACAATAGTATAAAAAATAGTATATCAGTAGATTTCTCTTTCTAATTCTCTTTTCCATTTCAAATTGTACAACCACCAAATTTATAATCTACGTTCTTGTTCCCCGAAGGGTTTTCTATTCATTTTTTCTCTACTTCTGCTTGGAAATAAAATCCTACATGCTGAAAACTATAGCAGGCAACAATATTGGAATACCCAGACAGACAATTCGGAAGTGTTTATGCATATGGGGTTGATAGGCTGTCAGGCTCCCAGCAAGCGAGCCCAGAGCAAGGGAAGCTATCCCTTAAACTGCCTGGCTGATATCTAGAGATAATAAAAGAAATAAATCAGACAATGGGCCTGAATTTTTCATTTGTTATCCGTATTCCTCATGGGCAGAATGATGTGAAAATGTAAAAATAGCCATTTTAGCTTCTCCTCCTGCCGAAATTGTAACATGGCATCGGTTGTGCCCATGTGCAGGAAGACAAAGTGCATTATCTCTGAAATGTGGATTTCAACCTTTCCTTTTTCTGCCATTTTTGTTTATGCATAGCATAGATCTCCTTCTGGGGCCTGATTAATCCGTGGCTGGAGGTTGAGGAGCTTCATTCAACTTTCCGTCCTCTCTTGTTTCAGCGCAAGGTGCCTTCATCAGCTGCAGCACCCAGGTGGAGGTAGGGGTGGAGAATGGGCTTGTGAAGACATCATAAGGGCTCATGGCAGTCATTCAGCCCTGTGGAATGGCACAGGGAGAGAGAGAGAAAGAGAGAGAGAGAGAGGGGCCCCACTGGCATTAATCCCGGGGAAATGGTTGGCCAGAGGGAATGCATTCTGCTCCTGATAGGATGATCTTTCTAATGTGCACTTAATCAGCAGGTCTCCGACGAGGCGGCTGGTATTCCTGATTTGGAGAGTCGTTGTGAAGGACAAAACCACGTCATGTCAAGTCATTTCTGCATTTCTATTGTCGTTTAATGTGACGTGTGCCCCCATAACCATACTGAGTGCAGTACACTGATCTCTCTCATCTAGGCCAAATGGTTGACTGGATTCATACATGACCATATCTGTCACGCTCATACTGACTGCTGTAAGGTGGCTTTTCTGTGGTATTGAGCACCTAGCATAATGTCTCCTCAGCTCCACATTGTCTGTGGCCCTTTGGATAGACACGTCTGTTCAGCAATCCAAACAGCACCGTCTAGTCCACAGTTTACGCCAAAATAAAAGTCCATTTGGCCCCAGTTTGATTCCTGTATGGCCACTCAGCACAGTATCAGAGCAGAACTGACAAATGAATGCTCCTTCCACTCTGCTATTAGGCCTGCTTGGGCCACTGAATACTGGCACTACCCTGAGTTACTGGTCCTAGAACAGAGCAAGCAGTTTGGATGGAAACCTCTCTTAGCATCTAATTACAGATTCATTCAATTAATCAAGTAGACTGAGAAGGTCCTTATCATATTAGACAAATGGATTCAAAAACACTGTACTTTTTGACAGACTATTTGAATTAGTCATATGACATTTTTAATTCCCTTCATTATGCTCCTCTGGTCAACTGGTGCTGGCATTGAAACGAAAGGAGAATTTAGAGTTCTCTCGCAGTGTCGGAGCTTAGACTTGTCGTCTATCTACCCCGCCTGTGTTAAAAGCTGCTTGTGGGAGCGCTCCTTTAGCGTGTGAGTGAATGAGCGGCGCTGGGCACTGGAGCTCTGGAGCTCTGCCCCTGTGTTTATTAATGACTATGGGCTGGTGTGCTGGCGTGATGATGTGGCCAGGCCATCTCTGGGAGGCTCCCTCTACCACACCCTCGGGTCCCACAAATATCACACTTGTAATTTCACGCCTCTGATTATTATCGCGCACCAGCGTATCTCTGAGCACAGATCCTCCACCCATCCTTTCTCGTCTTCCCAGCTGGGCGACTGTTTTATCAGCGCAGCACCGTCCCACCCCTGCCTCCCTCGCTCTTTCTTTCCCCTCTCTTTTACGGTGGAATTCATCTCTCTCTCTCTCTCTCTCTTTCTAGCACACACACACATATGCCCACACAAACAAGCACACAAGAACACATTTTAATCTTTATTTTTTAATGTCTCGCCTCCCTGGACCACTTGTGAGCTTCCTCGTTCCTTCTTCTCCCATTTTCTGTTAATTTGCCACCATCTGCCTCAGCATCTGTTGGAGTAGCCAGGAAATAGTGCATCTGCCATTGAGGAGAAAAAACGTTTTCTTTTTCTTCTTACTATTTCTTTTGCTTTTGTGACTCCGACTGCTTTTCTTTGATATTTCCACAGCAAACACATCCACACCAAACTGCACGACAACAACGGGCTCACAGTTAGTCTATATTAATGCCTCCTGTATGTCAAACTTCCATTCAATTAGTTCAGGATTATGACCCAATTGAAATATTTTGGTCTATTGCTTGCTAAACTAAATGTTTTTTTATTTTAATGTCCACCACATTTGAACCATTTTAAAGTGCAAAAAAACTTCCCAGGGGTCCTTTCTTGGAACTACCTCTGGCCACTCCAAAAAAGTTGTGTCTGATATTTTGAGAGCACTGCCTTCTGTATCAGGATTGGATGCACATGTCTCTATGCAAGTCCATTAATACCATCTAGAAATAAGATATAGAAGAACAGCAAGACAAGAATATGCTATATAACGCATTATGAGATTTGAAGCTGACATTTTGATTTGAGCCAGTTTATGTGATAACATCATGCTTTGGGAGTGAAGTCCTAAATAGTTATTGTATATGGATTATCGGCCCATCACTTTATGAATGAATACTTTAAAAAACACTTTACGACCCTAAACCTGAAGTTTTACCAAAAAAAGTCTACGAAGATAAAGTTAATATCCAAGACAGGCTCTCTCTCTGTCTCAATACCCCCCTCTTCCTCTCCTTTCTCTGGGCCTTACTGCCAATAGAGGTGCTTTTCCCACTATGAGCTCATCCACAGTGAACCAGCAGATTTCACATGGTCTCTCTAGCAGGGCAGCAAAGACTTTTGGGTAGAGGTGACAGTAGTGCCTCAGGCATTAGACTCTCTCTCTGTCTCTGTCTCTCTCTCTCTCTCTCTCTCTCTCTCTCTCTGACTCTATTTTGAGTGGCATATACCCATAATGATCCCTGCCCCACGGGGAACAGTGCCATGTGTTTTGTAGACCTTACAAACAGCTCCGGCCCTGTGGCTTGGTCCCAGCCTCTATGTCATGGTGAATTAGTGTCACGTAATTAATTCAGGCCCACATCTTTCACCCCAGGCTCACACTCCGAGTGTCATGCCTCCTTATCATACTGTATCTCATTGCAGCTAAACACTGACATTAGGCCTGCAGTATACTACACTTCAAACACTTATATTAGGCCTGTAGTATACTACACTTCAAACACTTATATTAGGCCTGTAGTATACTACACTTCAAACACTGACATTAGGCCTGTAGTATACTATACTTCAAACACTTATATTAGGCCTGTAGTATACTATACTTCAAACACTTATATTAGGCCTGCAGTATACTACACTTCAAACACTTATATTAGGCCTGTAGTATACTACACTTCAAACACTGACATTAGGCCTGCAGTATACTACACTTCAAACACTTATATTAGGCCTGCCCTATACCACACCAAACAATTACATTAGGCCTGCAGTGTACTCAAACACTTATATTAGGCCTGTAGTATACTACACTTCAAACACTTACATTAGGCCTGCAGTGTACTCAAACACTTATATTAGGCCTGCAGTATACTCAAACACTTATATTAGGCCTGCCCTATGCTACAATTCAAACACTTTAGATTATTCGACTTTTAAACAGCTATTTGTAAGGAGCTGCGAGGCTTGCAAGGTATGAACTTGACTGCACTCCAGCCGTCAAATATGAGCCTGCATAATTGCAATATTTGCATAATTGCAATATTTACATTACACAAGTTTAAACATCAAAAATGACATTGACACTCCTCACAATTCAATCCATTCGATTCAAATAGTTCCTGATAACATGAAGCTTGTCTATGTCTTTGGCTTTGACAAACGTTGCTTTAAACAGTGAGTGAGTCATCTCTATTGGGCACTGACTCCCTGTGTATATACTGTACAGTATGTCATTGTCCCATCTTTCCAAATGAATCAACAATGGCCATTTATAGAAGTAGTCATTTTCATTTTAAATGTATGCAGTACATTTCAATTTAGTGGTGCTATTTTCAGTGCTATTTTAATTTAGCATTGGAACTTTGTTTGGATTTCTGGAACACAGACATGTAACTATTATCACGGTACCAGTGTCTTCCCACAAAATGTTATCCATGCTGATGCTACTGGATGTGTTGGACATATATGCTGCCTGGTCTTCATGTTTCCTTTGCCACTCCCTCGCTCCTTGTTGATCCATAGGGAGCGCTTTGTTGCTATGTCGCCACATTACACATTAACTTTTCAGCAATTGCTCTGCATTCTGCCTCTTTATGGGCCCAAATCCTAATGGGCCCCCCCAGGCACTGCCCGCGGCTACCACGTCACAAATAAATAGAGGCTGACACAGTCATTTACCTCACATCTACTTGGAGCTCCAAACCATTTTCCCTCCAAGATTAGGCCTGTAAAAACAACAATTTCAAATCATTTTGTCACAAGTCCGTAATTCTTACCCATGGGACAAATGAAGGCTAATGTTACTACAACAACAGATCAATAGATATGCAAAATATTCACATTTGGGTAACTAAGACCAAAAAAAAAAATAAAAAAATGCCTCTTAAATATTTCAGTGCATTAGAAGCATAGACCACAACCGAATATTCTCGATATTTAAACTCAACTGTCAATTAAATTACATCCTGTCTGTGATTTTTTTGTTTATGTTCTATAGGCAACCGTATTGGTGTACAAAGCATGATAAATATACAATGAACTTTTTTCATTTGTCTTTTTTAAACATACACTTACCCTCATGAATTATTATTTTGATGTCCATGTTAAACACTAACAGCATAGGTCACATTTCAGTAAGCATGTAACTTCTGTTGTGGTTTCATCATTTCACTGTTTTGGCATCCTTGGCAATGAGAGAATGTTGCCCCAGTGATCTTGTTTATGTTCCATTTTCTTGCTGCTCGTTGTTTGGCATGTCTGTGCCCTGACTTGGCTGTGTCTGACGGCAGTTCTACCTGACCTCTCCTCACCTTGGCTCATCGCTCCTCCAGAGCTGACCATCCACCTGTCAGTGAAACAAACCAGAGAGACATCTCCCCTCTAAGCCTTGAGTTCAATATCTTTCAACACCACCGACATGACATAAATGTGTCATGACAGTACAGCTAAAAGTATTTAACTAATTAAGTGGATCCAGCTTCCATCATCCTCATTTTTAGACCGATGTGGATGACCATGTAGAGAGACTAAGGTAAGGGGGTGAAAGCACATGGGAGCAAACACACACACACACACACACACACACACACACACACACACACACACACACACACACACACACACACACA
>JASCQY010000031.1:11593409-11604027 GCA_030264315.1 Sardinella tawilis
ACACACACACACACACACACACACACACACACACACACACACACACACACACACACACACACACACACACTTACATACACACACACACACACACACAGGAAAAAGCAAGTGAAAGAGGGGCAGAGAGAGAGAAAAACTTTAACTGAGCAATAGAAACTGTTTTCCCAACAAAGGAATTGGCTTGAGCAAATGTCATAAGCCTTTAATGAGATAGCTGATCTGACTAAAACCTACTTCCGCTCACTAGCCCCCGGCTATTAGAGTCATTGAAACTAAAGGGGAAGAGGCCTTTTCTCTAAGATGCACACAGAAGCCAGGCAACATGACAATGCAGGTCAATTAATTGGTAAAAAGTGAAAATCCAATTAATGTGTATCAAGCTGACATTTTTGCATGATGATAGCTCATTAGGCCCTGAGTTTGGTGGGATTATCCCCCCCTTCATTAAAGCACTGTCCTCCTCAGTGGGGTTTTAGGGGCTGGGGGGGATTATTTATGCAACAGGTTTGAAACAAAAACTCAATGTTATCCTCATTTAACGGATTTAATGGTGTTGAATTTTTAAATGGCTTCTGCAGATGTCCTTTCTTCTTGCCAGTTCCTGGGCTCCAGTGACCACAGTAAGCTGAGCTGACTTCACAGCCGGAGAAAACTCACCCTTGGAGTCCTTCCTTGGGGAACAAAGGAGTCCCAAAATGGTCAACACATTGGGAAATAACAAACTCCAAGTGTTGCCATGCTTCATGTTGATTTAGGGGGTGAGTTCTTTGGTTGAAATACAGCCAGCCTATACAGTATTGTGCAAGTTAAAAACTTGTATCATGCAAGTTTAAAATTTAGCCTAGGCTATATCTTCTTGATATGAATAAGGATTTTCATAAATCAGTGAAATGCACACTAGCTGACCATCTGTCACACACGGACTTATCTTGACCATGGAAACATTGCCAGTCCTTATGCAATGAAAGCCAGCGGGGCGATAGCTGTGCAGTACTGTAAGTATGTTAGCGTCCCTTCCTTCCTCCCTTGCCACCTTAAGAGATGCTCTGGTTAGGGAGACTAGCACCCTAGGGTCTTAGCTCACTCACTAGCATACTTGTCCCCCATGCTGCCTGCTGCAGGGTCGAGGCCGGGCATTATGCAGGACTGGACACACCAACAAAAATGTTGTTATCAAGGGAAACAGTGTATTAATCTCATCACACATATATACTGTATTCTCCAGAAAAAAAAGCTCAACAAAAATCTGAAAATCTGTCGTTCTCATACCTATCGATAGCACTTAGCAATGTGAAACAACAGGACAACGTGTTGATTGACTCCGGGATAATTCCTTTAAAGCAGTGTTGTGCCAAAAAGGCCTTTGATGATGGTGTAGGCAATTTGTTGCTTTGAGGGTTTTTTTTTCTTCTAAAATTATTTATTTTATTTTATTTTATTCTACATCAATATAAAATGAACTAATTTGTCATTACATTATATATCTCCATCTGTCCCCCATCCCGCCGGTTCTCGCTATCTCACCATCACTCTCCAGTGTCTGTATGACTTCCACTTCCTCTTTGTCCTTTTGAATGAAGTGTCTCATTCCCCTCAACGAGCCGCAGCTCTCTCCCCACCCCGTGCATGTCCACAGCAGCCAAGGGCACAGGCAGAAGCTCCCTGGGTACAGAGAGGTCTCCAACTCAGCACTTGCGGGTGGGGATTCAGTTGATAGCCAATGGTCAGTTGTAGCCACAAATATATGCCTAATATTACTCAACTGGTCAGTCATACATTGTCTTGGTTTCACAACTGATTCCAGCTCTTCTGGCTGAGTGTTGATATGTGTCACTCTAAAACATTCAGAGTTTTCAGTGAAAACATTTGCTGCAGTCATACTAGGGTGAATGTGAGTTTGCCCGCAATGCCTACTGTATTAAAAAAAAATCATTTAATCTGTTATATGTAATGATAGAATGTCTCCCCAATAATTCAGCATGAGGGCTAATTGCATGGGATAGTTTACTAATTGAGAAATTAAAAAGTAGCAAAACAGAAAGTCAAAGTTTTTTTTGTCAAATAACGACTAATCAATGATGAATTAATAAACCATTTATTCATTACTAAAGTATTACATTGTTTGTTGAGCATTATCTAGTATACATTATTGTACCTCAAAGAAACCTGACCTGTTTTATTTTTGTCAGTGTTACTGTGTTAAACGGGCATTAAGTCTAGGCCTATGTCCTGAGCTATGTCAACTATGTATGATGATGCAATTCAGATATGTTTTTTAATGATAAATTAAAATACTAAACTGCAAAAAAAAAAAGCCAAAATTGATTGTGTTCAATTGCTCAGTAACGGAAAACAAACATGGGGAATATGCTCGTGCTTATCCATGGCCTTTTCATAAATCTGAGAATCCCAAAGCTTGTTTGATACATTAAATGTCTCTCTGTGCCAATCTTTCACCAAATGCAACTATTGCAAATGTGTAAATGTACTTTATATATACAGTACATATATTTTAATATAATATTAATTATTATTTTTAAACACTCTTTCAATAACAGATCTTTGAAATGTAAAAAAAATCTACTTTTGTCCTACACTTTTAATACTTTACATGGATATAAAGAACAAATGTAGCATAGTGTCAGTGTTGACTACCGTAGCTCTGTTTGAAAATGTAGTTTGTTTTACCCTCTCAGCTTCTAATAATCTATTCTGCTCAGCCAGCCGAATACATTGACAAATGTTTCCTGCATTAGATATTTACCCAGTGCAAGGTAATGGATGTAAGGCTTTCCCATGTCTGCCACGCCACAACTAGAATCTGTAAATGGTGACAGGCTTCAAAGAGTAGAGCACGAGTACATTCTCTCTTAAGGCACAAAATAAGGACAACTATTGTACAGACAAAAACAATGTGTAACAGTAGTGTCCTCCATTGCTCTACATAATTGCTGTCACCCTGCCAAAAAGCCTTTGGTAGCTCACACTCCTCTGGGAAGGTCTTACAGCAACACTACAGACCACAGACACAACCTCATCCACAACAGCAGCTTCTGTCGGACCACAACTTAAAACTTGCTTTTGTTGGCATTTGGGTGAAATGAAAACATTTAAATGTCTCTCTCTCTCTCTCTCTCTCTCTCTCTCTCTCTCTCCCTCTCCCTCTGTGTCTGTGTGTGTGTATGTGTGTGTGTGTGTGTGTGTGTGTGTTAGCTAAGGCTTTAAGGTCGAGAACCCACAGCTTTACACTTGTCCTGTCCATTGCGTCTGGGTGCAAGTAAAGTTCAGGCTAAATTGTTGTCAGGGAGCAAAATGCTTTCTATCTTACATACAAATACTCCCACTTGGAACTTTATCATGGCATTTCAATGGAGTGATGCATCAGACACTACCATTAAATACAGGATCAAACTATTTCAGCCTTCAACATCATTACTCACAGTGCACTAATACTGTACTGTGCTGTACTGTACTGTATGCTCAAAGCTAGCAGCATGTCCTGGAGGTTGATTTCCAACAGATATGAGTTACGCGGCTACACGGGAACAATGACTAGATTTAATCTGCTGGAGAAACTGAAGTCCCTTTTGAAAAGAAGAGCTGGCCGGCTACGTTAGCGAGTCTCACCATCTGTTAAGAGCCTGCTGGAGGGTTCAGCTTGGATACACAAGCCACAGGAGTGCTCAGTGTCCACCTGCTTCTCCTAACCACTGGAATGTTGGGAAGGTGCGTGCGTGCATGTGTGTGTGTGTGTGTGTGTGTGTGTGTGTGTGTTTGTGTGTGTGTGTGTGTTTGTGTAGGCACACATGTGCACACGTCTGTCTGTGTTTGTTTGTGCGTGTTTGTGTTTGTGTGTGTGAGTGTGTTTGCACATGTTTGTACCATCTCTTTTTGATGGACAGATGCTGCTGAAAAGTGCAGTGTGGGAGCATAGAGATATTTCTAGTGAGAGCAGGACAGGGTAAGACAACTAAGATTACAGGTCTGGCTGCCTTGTTCTCAGTACAGACCATAGACTCAGCTGCATGATTAGAGTGGACTCCTCTACAGGAGCCTAATGTTGGACAGAACGCTTTACTATGGTTGCTAGATTATTACTTTGTTTTTATCTGTGCATAATCTTACCTCTACAAAGTTTTTGCGGATGTGTTAGTTTGCAATTGTCACAGTGTTATTTTCCATTTGATTTATTTTTGAGGCACAACACAGTTGTGTTGAAGCACAACACAGTGTTATTGAAATATTATCTTGTGAGTGTAATACTATACAAATGCAGAGGAGCTCCTGCAATAGGTTTGATACACTTGTTTTTAAAAAGCACCCCCCCCCCTCCCCCGTTCTTCATGTGCTGTGATTTATAGTGGTGCCAGTGTGGTCAAAGTGCCTAATGAAATCTGTGACAGTGCATTAATGAGGTAGTTTGTTTCAGCTCAGAGTCTGTTCTTCCTTTACTTTGAGCTCTTCTTGTTTGCAGCTTTTTCTCTCTTTCTCTCTTTCTTTCTTTTTTCTTTTTCTTTTCTCCTTCTCTTTTTTCTTTCTTTTTTTCTTCCTTAGACACAAAAACACCGCCACACACATGTGTGTGTGTGTGTGTGTGTGTGTGTGCACATATATGTTTGTATAAATATTCTACATTAATGTTTATTTTTCCCTTGTTCATTTTAAAATAAATAAATTCCCCATAAGGATAGCCTGGCCATAGACTAAAAGACTTTGGAGATTTTCATTGAGGTTTGTTTTATCCTTATTCTTCTCCATAAGAAACAGGGCTTTTGTTTTTGTTTGTTTGTTTGTAGATTTTCAATCAGCCATTTGTTAAGTGCAAGTAGGTACATATTCAATTTCTGAGAAACTAAAATGTAATGAAATATGGGTGCCCAAGTGCCCAGTCTCACTGCTCACAAGACCTTTAGTTTAATGGCTAACCCAAAAGACCCCTTGAGACACTCAATGTGAAATCACTAAACGTAAGCACTAAACAGTCAGGGATAGAGTTGACCCACATATACTTTATTAGGGAATTGCTTTGGGAAGGTAAATTGAAGTTTTGACCTTTCCTGGTAATGAGCATTTGTGTCTTTCAATTTTTGTGCTGACATTTTTGAAGGATTGCTCGGAGGGTCAAAGGCAGAGTCAGCAATGGTGTTTAAAAGTTAAGTATGGGCATTTTTCATAAAGTTACACTAGGAGCTAGTGATAACCTTAGCGTGAATTGATGATTTCACTACATACTGAAATGAAGACTTTTGATCGTTCAGCTTTTTTGTTTCATGTGGGTATGACAGCATTATGTTGAAAAGATTATTACACTTTAACATTTTGGGTCCCAAACGTCGTTTGATGTGTTAAAAAGGAGACGTTTGTCCATCATCAGTGACTCCACACACATATCAGCTCTCTTTGTTTCCTGGGCAAGTTTTTATTGCAAAGACTTCAGTCACTTTCTCTCGACATACTTTGACGGTGAGAGAATCTGGCAGAGGTCTGGTTAGAAGCGGTGGTGTGAATATGCCAAACAGCCAGTCTGGGAAAGTTTGGGGCAAAGCTGGTGTGGACTAGCGATCAGTCTGAGGCAGCACATTAAAAAGTGCTGACAGCGATGGGAGAGAGAGTTCCCGCTTTCATCTCCCACTGGACCTCCGGCTAACCTTCATGGCCCTCTCCTCATCTCCCCCGACCACCTCTCCGCTCCTCTCTCGATTTCGCTGGGCTCTATCCCACAGTGGCATTCCGGGCGCCTCCTGCTTTTGCTACTTACAGTAGCGCAAGAAATTGTCATTGCGTTTCTTTGCATGTTTTCAGCTGAGAAACAATGCATGTCATCTAGCCTTGAAACAAGGCATCTCTGTCCAATGTCCTGAGGCCATGTGGGCTATAGCTTAATTTTTCTGTTTTAGCAAGGTTCTTTTTAAAAGGCTACATGTGCAACATTGTCTTACAGTATATTTGTTTATGATGTATTTACTTTATTTTACAAAAAGTGCATAACATTTCTCTTTTTGTATGATGACCCATTTTGATGTTACACTGTAAATATTAAAGAGTTTTCATAGTTGTCATTTTGTTGGTAATAATGAATTAAAAAGCCTAAAAATGTAATTGTGTGTATTCTCAAATAGCAAAGATAGATTTTACGACTCGTCTATGCTTATTTACTCTGTGCTGAAATAACAAGAATAAACATTCTTTTTAAAGTGCTATAATGATCACTAATGTCATACACACCAGTTCCTGTGACATATATGAACAACCTAAATATCCTAGATATCTGTCAGCACATCAGTCAGCGCTTTTTGAGCTGTCTGATTAACCAGTAGCTCATGGACACTGTGTAGTGTAGTGCAGTGCTTAGCATGAGTGCAGGGCTCTGCTTGTTGGAGTGACTGAGCCTCATGCTGCACTCTGAATGGGAATGGGCCAACGCTCAGCGGCTCCTCAGCTCAGAGGCTCTCCTACTAATGCAGTCTTCTGCTGCCCCTTAAGGGCAGAGAGGGAGACAGTTCACAGCGCTGGGAGCTCAATGGATCTCAAATCTTCCCTCCTGAAATCATTCCACTTTTGCCAGACATTTGTTGTGCTTAGTGAAACGGCCAGTAAGAGACCAGCCGAAAAGCTCTGCACCAGTAAGACAGGATGTTTGTTAAATCAGAAGGAGATGTATCCTTACAAGCACACACAAGAATCGAAGGGCTGATTATTTGAATAGATAAGCAATTCTGCAAGAATAATTAGCATGTTATAAAGATATTTACAATAACAATTGTGTAAGCGTTCATAGTTTACTCTTTTAAAAGTTGGGTTAAAGTGAGAAAGTAACACTAGCACAGTGACTACTGCCCTCTATAGGTGAGAAATTCCTGCTGGTTTAACAGGTGCTGGACAGTGCAGGTGCAAAAAGCATCTTGTTCAAACAAAAATAATAAAGCAATCACATAACAATTGCAGTACATCTTGAAAAAAATATATAATTCTTTTCTTTTAATTGAAATTTAAATGTAAAGCAAGAAATGATTGCGTCACTTTAATGCAGACGGATATTGTCCCTAGTCACACTGGTCCAGCATCCTGCAAAAACAAAAAAGTGCATTATGTGTATACTTGGAACTGATATTCCAGGGTGAGCCAAACATAATTTTTGTCACAGGACACATCCCACTGCACTTAACCTTCTGTCCATTCTGACATGAGCACTTTAGCTCGGCTAGGGTTTTCTTCCCTCTATAAGAAAGCCTCTTTTGCCACTTGTCAAACACACAAAAGGAAGGAAGGAAGGTATTGAGTTGCTTGACTGTTGTTCTGACTTATGTTTATTTGCTGTGTCAGGGATTGAGAGATTAGGCTGTTTCTACGCAGTAAGTCAGGAATCTGGTCAGCTATCCCCTCAGGCTGAAAAGACACTTGAGGAAAGAGAGGCCACAGGCTGACTCTGGAGCAGCTAAGAATGAAAGTTTGGCGGGATTGGAGCCACTGTGATCCTGCTGCCATCAATCACCTTGCTGAACAGGTGAGTCTCTTTCATTAGGTAGGCAAGGTAGAAATTTCAGACATGACACACCATGTGACTCAACGGAGGACTATCTCCTTTACACTTTTAAAAAAATTGGGTAGTGAAAATTAGATTTTCTCTAATTAATTATTTTGTTTTTCTACTGTGCAACAGGAAAAAAGCAGCTTCGAATAAGTCCAAGCATGCACTGTGCAATAGTGGATAATATTACTGTGCGTTACTACACAATGCAAACCCATAAAATATCTTTGCCTGCATGAGGATCTCTCCCTATAGGCTACTGTAGCTTTGTAACCATTCCTGATCATTCCGGAAACATTTAACACTGAACTGAGAATACAGTATTTACTTAACCCTACTGTCAGTTTAGTCTGATTGATTGATTAATTGATTGATTAAAAAAAATACCTGATGCTGACTGTGTGAAATAAACCAAAAAAAAAAATCGTATGAGAGAAAGAGAGAGAGCATCACTCTGTCAACACACTCTTTGTCACTGTCCTCTAAAAGCAAACCCCAAATAAGGTTGTTGCTTAGCACAAGAAGAAGCCAAATAGAGGCTGTCTGTCTGGCAGGTCAGAAGTAAGGGGGCTTCACTGCGCTGTGCCCCGGTGTCCCTGCACAGCCCCTCTCCTCCCCTCCCCTCCCCTCCCCTGCCCTCAGGCACCGTAAACAGGCAGAGAGCAGAGCTGGGCCCTGTCTGGGACACGCCAGTCACACCATAGAGGCTCCAGTGTCTCCAGGATGGGGATGGATGAGTGTTTTGCTTGGGCCATAGGCATGGGAGATGCTATCAGGAAAGAAAATAGCGATCAATAACAAATTCAATGACAGGCTTATATAAAAACAAACAAAAATGTATTGTATGAAATGTATAAAATCAAATTACTCATCAGTCGTTATTGTGAAATGTGAAATCCATTCATACCACTTTTGCCATGCTACATAATGACAGCAAGTTACAGACACGTCTACATTTTCAAACACAGCTTTAGCTTAGGTTATATGTTGCAAACACCTGAGGAACATTTATGCTACCACTGCTGCTACTGCTACTACTTACATTTCTATCTCTTTATCTCATAAGAACTTGATTGTTGCTGCAACATTTTGGTTAAATATCTTACTCACTAAAAGACATGAAATATGATTTTTTTTTTCTCTGCACAGTTCAAAGGTCTAAATGTATTTGTTTGTTTGTTTACATTCTCAATGTTGCCTTGCCATGTCCAATCAGCACTGTAGAGATACAATGGCTCATGGTGGTGCTGTGGCTGGGTAAGATGTCTACTCCACAGTGAGACACACACACTGACAATTACAATGTATGTAGAACAAAACACTACGATGTGATGCACTTCAGGGACATATAAGATCCCTTCTTGAATCTTTTGTTGTGGACATGGTGAGGTGCATTATCTTCAGCCTAAGACACAGCGTGTCTTTGAAAGGTTAATGACCTTACACTTCCCACACCATTTCATACCTGGCAAACCAGTGACAAGCTCCACCCGTTCACTTCTGATTCCTGTGAATTATACATTAGCCAGCGCTAGCCTGATTAAACATTTAACCATTTTTCTCTGTTTTCTTTCTTTGTTTTTACTTTTTTTTGTTCAGCTAATAGAGGCGCTTTCAAGCGCGACCTGCTTGGGATTCCCCGTCTCATTCAGACAAGGCAGAAAAAAAAGCCCTTATCCATTACTGGTGGCATAAATATTACAGGAGACGAACAAATAATCCAGAAATGACTAATCATAGCTCTGGCAACTCTAGAAGGTTCTCCCAAAGGCCTGACTGGCAGTCTGGCGTAAACAAGGTGGTTAAGGATACTATGCCGCTGACGAATAAATTTCTATTATTAATGTGCACTAAGCGTTGACCTCACCTGGAGACCACATAACTGAGAGAGTTCACCAGAGGTTAGAGGAGGGGAAAAAACAACATCATCACATTTCAGCTGTCAGGTAATATTCACCTCTGAGTAGGCCTAAATCCAAAAGGGACGGGTCTGCACAGCAAGCAATGCACCAAGCAACTTAGCCTGTTTATGATGTAGAATTCTGAGAGGAGCATGACTTCAAAGCGCTCTCCTTCTGCGTACTCTACGGTGTCCCATGTCTGCTGAACTAGCTTGATGTGCTCATATGGAAATACATGTTAAGCTCACAACCCAGTCAGCCCTGTCTGAGAGGTGTTGAGCTCAGGTTTCTGGCAGTGCACTAAAACATTCATAACTTGATTGGGCACAGGGATGTGCTGGGATCCAGGGCGTGACACTCAGCCTTTACACACTACAAACTGATCCAAAGGTTTTCATGTGAGAGTGGCTGACTTAATCCTTTACACTTGCACACTCTCAGCCGCACTTTAATTTCACCTCTCTCTCTATCTCTCGCTCTCTCTCCTAAATCATGAGCGCATTTTACTCTAAATTGTGCACACTTTTTTTCCAGACCATGCACTCATTTAAGTAAACTGTGCTCTCGCTTTACTAAATTGCGTTCTTCTTTTCCTTCACTTAAACTTTGTGCACAATTTAATAAGCTGAGAAGATGTGCATACAATTTAAGGAAGTTGTGAACACATTTTATACAAATTGAGCACTCAGTTTAGCAAATTGTGCTCACGCTTTATTAAATCACGTACACACTTTAGAGGAAAGAAAATTAAAGCACTGTTTAAAAAAGTGAAAGCACACTTTACTTAAACATGAGCACGATGTAGTAAAATGTGCTCATGATTTACTAGAACATGCACACAATTTACTTAAACATGACACCTCCAGGCCTCTGTACGATTGGTAACTACTGAAAGGAACACACCACCTTTTTTGACATTTACGTATTTGCATTATGCCTAAGTATTATTCCAGAAAACGCATGTAATTTTCTTCTCAGTGTGTTCAGTACTTAGATTGACTTTATTAGCATAGCGTAGCACAATCACTGGAAGTAAATGGTACCATTAGCATCAAGCTAAAAGAGTCCACTTGATGGAATTAAATATCAGTTTTGCACTTTGGTGAATCTTAGGTTAAAGAGAAACTATGCAACATTTTTAGGTTAATATATCAGCGTCGTAGTCACTTTGATGGTTAAATAGTTCATT
>JASCQY010000031.1:11632614-11650553 GCA_030264315.1 Sardinella tawilis
ATACAATAGGGCCTGTAGAAAAGCATTACTCATACAATGAATGATCCAATACAGTATTGCTGAAATATACGTCACTTTATAGAAAAGATGCCTATTGTTAGATTTTCTACATTGTCAAGCTTTTGGCAATGGGTCTCTTTGAAATATGATATTTTAAAGTTCCAGTTACCTATGATTGTATGAAGCCATATTTTATGAGAATATAATGCTTACGATAGATAATACAATTATTACAATATAATATCAAAATATAATGTTTCATATAAGCATACAGTATAAATGAAGTGCCTTCATTCTCCAGTGCTTTTAGAGCACAGTGATTAAGTTGATTTGTTGTTGTATCATTTTCAGATCAAATCCAGAGCAGTAACATACTTCCTGAGCCTCAGGAGACAGCCGCGGACTGTTTTCAACATTTGCTTGAGCACTGTTTCCTTGGCCATTGCGTTGACAGTGTTCATTTCCACCATAACTTACTGGAAATCTCTCAAAAAATCACGGGTCCAACCCCAGGGCAAGATCAGAAGGATTGTTCGGAGGCCCTGACCATAACACACCTTCACAAGTCCTTCTTTTCTCCACTCACATCAGTATGCAGAACTGAGACTAGTGATGTCCTTTCATTCACATCAGTGTTGTGATACAGTACAGTAACTTTATGTCTGTAAAAGAGTACAGGAGCACAATCACAACAAAAACATTTACAACTAGAGAGGCATTCAGTGCCCTCTGACCTCGGCCAAGGCCAAATGCCCCCTGTGGGACTGGTATAACTCGTTAAAGGCATTCCGGGGTCCACACCTTGATTCACTGTAAAATCCAATGGGTTATTCCTTGGCCTCTGCTGTTGGTCTGACTGTCTAACTGACAGACAGACAAATGAAAGCAACCAAGTCTAATCTCTTTGCAGGAGGTACATTGAGACATGTTCAGTATTATCTCCAGACTGATGGCTAATATATATCATATAGGCAGGTGTAGTTTGTTTTTTCACACATTTTCACTGTGGATGGTTGTGGTGGTGATACTGGGTCTCAATGACACTCAACCCTTCTGATCTTGTCTTAATATTGAATCAGGCTCTTTCATAATGCGTCTGAATGGCGAACTCATATAATCACAAACACTGTGCTGCCTTGGAACCTCTGGTCATTAATAGCTGAAGCCCTTTCCTACAATTCCTCTGTGTCTTACACAAATGACAAGCCTCTATCACTTCAGTCCCATGGACTTGATTTCTCTTTGTGCTCTTTTACAGACTCAACTCAATGGACCATTCGCGTCCTTTTTAATGCAAAGTAGGGACAATCCTATAAGAATCCTAGGTATGATTGCCTGTGGCATTTGTAGCATGCTTGTTGCCACGGTTATGGTCTCTACAGTCACATTCGTGCGCAACAAAAAGTCAAACAAGATCTTACCGACCCGCCGCATCATCCGCAGAAGACCCAAGCACAGACAGTGGGGATTTAAAGGACCAGGAAACCATGGAGGGAATTTCGAAGTGAAAGAGGATCTGGAAAACGGGGAGAACAACAACTGTAACAACAATGTCAACACACACTGTCAACACAGCCTTCCACCCCCTCCAATGCTTCCTCCGTCTCTCCCACCTCCACCCCCAAGCTACCCTCACTCTAGTGAGCGGCATTGGGCTGGTCCTCCAGTCAGCTACAGCACAGTGGTCTTAAAGCCCAGCAAACGGCCCATTAAGACTCAGGAAACTCAGGTGAACAGTGCACTAGTCTCGGAGCTGAAGATGAAGTTTGAGCAGAGAAGGATGGCAAGCCAATACTGACTGATCCCTATTCATAATTGATCATTCACTGTATGAATGTGTGCAGCTGTGGACTGGTGGTGGAATGTTGGATGTTGGCAGAATGACGTCCCCTTCAGAGGAGCTGGTCCAGGAGTAGGAGGCCGGTCAGAGCATGCTCCTCCCCAAAGGACAAATGGTAGCCCCCAACCCCACCCCTCCCCCGAGGGAGCGCAGGCCTCCCTGTCTCAGTGAGGGCCATCTACTGTACCCTTGCCCCGCAGGCCTCTGCTGACATGTCAGCTGTGCATCAGGGCAAAAGGAGAACCTTGTGTTTCTGATAGCCCCCCTCTCTCTAGAAGCCCAGGTGGATGCACAGTACAGAGCATGCATGCATTGTAAAAATGCAGCACGCATGATCACATGTATTTACATTTATTAATTCAATCGGAATTACATGACAGGACCACCACTATGCGATACTAAACCAAGCATTTGTTTTACACTTTTATATATCCTGTGCTGTTTGATCATTTGGCCTGTGTTTAAAATGCTCTCTCTCTATAGAGTGGGTCATCCATAATGCAGTGGATCTCAGAAATACCGGTTTACAGTCAATGTCAATATGACAACTTTATGCTCTGCCAAATCTGATTGGGTTATGATGTATGTTTTTTTTTCCTCCAGTTGGTACAGTTTCATAAATGTCCAGATGTTTGAACTTTCCATGGGTATGGGGGTTTTCAATAAAATGGGTCTTGAAAAATGTGCAATGGTGTGTTTTGTTGAACTGAAGCACGGAATAACTGAATGAAGTACATTTGGTAAACAGTGCCCCTGATATGTTTTACTTGTGCAATGTATTCCCACTGAATGTGTTAATGAATGAAGTCAATAGATTGGTATTGATTAGTGGGGGTAGCCGTGGCCTACTGATTAGGGCATCAGACTTGTGATCGAAGGGTGGCCAGTTCCATGTCAGACAAGAGGAAAAACATGGACAGGAATGTGGTTGAACATCGCTGTCCTGTCCACATACAGTACTTGAGCAAGGTCTCAACCCCTCTGAGCAGCAGCAGCCTGCCCACTGCACCGGATTGGTGTCTCTGCCCGCTCTGTGTGTGTGTGTGTGTGTGTGTGTGCGTGTGTGTCACTAAGTCACGGATAGGTTAAATGAGAACAAATGTCAGGATCAAAAGAGTGGACACAAAAGAGTGGTGTACATTAGTATTAGTGACATACAGTAAGCTATGTGTTTACAGGGAAACAAATTCAATGGCCTTAAAGGGACATACTGTGCATTTGTTACCTCCAAGCTTGATAATGTATTATAACCTTCAGCTAATATAAAATGCCATGGCCAAGCACTTCCTAGGACTTAAAAATATAAACATCTCTCTCATATCCTGGCTTCCTTACACTGGCTCCCTATTAAAAGTCAAATCGATTTGAAACACTCCTGCTAATCTATAAAGCCTTTGCTCCAACATACAGTATATTAAAAATTTACTTGTCCCTCTACTTGTTATCTAATGCCTATGTGACGTATGCCAGCCAGCCTAGCTACGTTTGTAGAACTTTAGAAAACTCCCTCCCAACATCAGGAGCCTCCAAGTCGGTTGGCTGGTCTCCTCAGTTGACTGGCTGGGGTGCTATGAGGTTGCGGGTTTGACAGTGTGGGATGACCTCAGGTACACCTATTTGTGTTTCTATAAGCTTTGAGTTGAGTTCAGATATGATCCCTGGATGAAGAATAACTGATGTGAAGACTTATAGGACTACTCCATTTGACTGATTACATAACAGAGGACTATTAAATGTCCATCCACCAATAATGTGCATTACAAATAACATCCAGATAAAGGGGCACAGAAAGAGAGGATGAAAATGATAATGTTGCCCTAATAGTTCACATTTCAAAGAGCCTGCATGGTTCAGGGCAGGACAGCCAGTTGCAGCAACAGTGAAGTCAGGTTCAAATGGCCTCCAGTGCTCTCCGCAGCTATTGGCCAAATCCTGGGGCTATCCATTGGCTTCAGATGGATTCAAGAGCATTCCATTGCAATAGGTCAAAGGTGTGCTGATTTGCAGACTTCAGGGAATATTCAATAAAATCCAAAAATCAGTCAAAGACATGGAAACACTATGTTAAAATAGTAAAAAAAAAAAAAAAAAACATACACAGCAATGATGTGAAAATCTGGACCTCTTGTGCATTTTGGAGCAGCAAATATGTGGGTCTGCTGCTTCAATTCGATGATGACCATAAAACAAGAGCATTAGATACAAGTCCTTTGGAAATGGAAGAAATGATTTCTAGAGCAGACTGCCCACAGTAAGCAGACGAACACAGCAGAAAGGATGTTTTAAACAATGTTAAGGCCTTGCTGACAGCTATGTCTTCATGATTCCATGTCACGGACATTCTGAATTCCATTTGTAAACTTACACAACCCTGTGTTGAGACTGCTTTGGACTCCAAATCACAAACACTAAGAGGGGAAAAGGCACAAATGGAGAGGAATTATGACATGTAGGAAGTGAGTGGGATTACTCGGTTTTGGAGAGAGGATTACAAAGTTGTAAAGTGCATTGATGCACCGGGATAAAAAGGAAGGCCTACTTGTAAGCATATTTTCAGAGATACTGTATGATTTTCACAGAATTTTTGACAAAGCTCAGTACCGTTTGAAGCAACTTCAATATGTTAGTGAAACTACTTATGTACACACAATCACATCAATATTTTCCACATCTGACTTTTGTAACTGAAATAGTTTTGTAATATTTTTTGAGTTTTGTAATATGAAATATGCCATACACCACATTAGAAAGCATTGTAAATAGCTATAGGCTACAAACATGACCATGCCTACTGTCTGCCATGCTATACAGTGAGAGTTGAACAGCAAAAGTGTGCCTCTTGCGTTATCTGAGTGCGAGCCATATTTATGGCAGCAGGCAGATCCCAGTGCTGAGCATGGGATTGGGGACAGCTCATGAGCCACTGGTGGGTTTTAATAGGGGGGGAATTAGGCAGGGATTGCTGCTCACGTTTTACATCAAGTGAACAATGGCCTTCCCCTCCAAAGGCATTAAGCTGGAGTCATCTGCTCAAGTGGCATCAGCATAGAGACCATTGGGCCACATCTGTTTGGAGCCTGTCTCTCACTCACAGCTGGGACCAAAGTGGAAGCACTCAGCCCTGTCTGAAATGGATACTGTAGGACTAAACTTCAGCTAATGGAAATTTGGAGCTGAGTGAACAACACGTGCAACGACATAAGAGGGTAGACATTCCATTTCCATTTATTGTTTCATGTCACATCAGCTTAAACACCATTTTAATGCATATTGCACAGGATATACAGTAAAACGAAAAAAGAAAAAACAAAACAGTATGTTTTCAGTATTGCTGGGTATATAAAATATACGGTTCTAAATATCTTTATAAGCTTTTATGAAAGCTATAATAATAATTGTGGTGACCATACAGTGTAACACTACTGCAGTCAATCACAGTGGTTTACCATACACCAAATATTGCATTAATAGTGGGGTTCATATTACCCTCAGTACAGAAGAGAAAATTACTCATTTTTCAGTACCATTAGAGAGTTCAAGGTCCAAGAGTCTCACTCAACTTTTTATTCTTTTCAGAGAGCAGTTTGGACAGTAGGCCTTTTAAAACACTTCACATACATATCATAGTGGAGTCTGCAGCAGTCAACACGTATTTGTTGACACATCTTTTGAATTTTCAGAGATAAAGACTTCAACAGCTGCATGGCTTTGGTGCCATGGGTCAGAAAAACAAATTTATAATCTCCTTTTATACCAATGCAACCATATTGTCCACATAAAAATGAATTCCCTTATGTAATAAACCCAACTTTGCAAGAAATCACGTCTAGCAAAGAACACATCCGTGTCCAAAGAGTAACTACATAAACAATATCCCAGGAAAGTGCTTCCATTTTCACTTCCATTTCCGTTTCCCAATCAGCAGTCAACTGCATAATGGCTTGAATCAGTCTCTCGTTTCTGCTATACTTCAAAGCCACTAATATTGCTAGTTAGTGTCTTTAGTTAATATTTATTTATAACACTTTTAATATGAATAGGAAAAACAAACTTTGATCATTCACTCCCTTATGTAGGGGCACATAAGCACATAAATGAAAATACCACAACCTTGGCTAGGTCAAATCTGTTTGAATCCATCAGTGAGGAAGGCTTTCACAGAGTTTTGAAAAGGCATGCTAATTTCCCCATTAAATTCCACATTCTACGCTATGCTAATAGACCTCAGCTGTGGGACCATGGTCAGCTTTGGCATCAGATCTCCTGCGGGGCTTCCTCTCCTCACTGGAGTCCTTGCAAAGGCCCTCATCGCTGGCTGCCTGGAGGCTGTCAAACGAGCCCTGGCCATCACTGGATTTTTCCAGGCTAGCTGACCACTTCCATTTCCTCCATGTCTTTGTGAAGCGCTCAAAACAGTTGAATTTGATGTCTGTGGTACACGCATACATTCCTGCAGGAACAGCAAGGACCATAGCGAAGACAATGACAACAATGTGAATTAGCTTTTCCCTCTGCTCCATCTCAGTGATGTCATTTCCTGTCACAAACACAATACACTGACCAGCTCTCGGCACCTGGCTCTTAAGAGTGACACAAATCTCATATTTGGTGGCTGGTAGCAGGTCGGAAACTGAGTAGCTGTTGATGCCAGGTCCAATATAGATCATCTCCTTTTTGGCACTGTCAAACAGCCCAAAATGGATGGTAAACCAGGTCTCAGCAGGATTTTGTAAGACTGCATACCACTCAATAGTAATGCCATACACTGTTTGTTTGGCAATACGGATGTCGATGTACACATTCTCATCCACGGCTCCAGCCGGTAAAGCAGGGGAGAGTGGTGAGGAGATGTCAGGTGACTTCACATCCACCAGTATGCTAACTGAGGAGTTTCCAAGGAAATTGCTGGTAGTGCACGTGTACACACCCCTGTCCGCCATCTGAAGAGATGGGATGACAAGCTGTGACTTCATGGTGTCTTCATCCATTTGAGTGAGGGACTCTGTTGTTTTTCACACAAAAGTATCATAGTCAGCATTACATTTTACATTCTGATCACAGGTGTATATCTGTTAACTTGGTTCACTGACAACTAGTGATAGCAAAATTGGCTTAGACTACAAGTTTAAAATAAGGCAGGTACGATGATAATTATGGTTAGGGGTGGCGTTAAGGTTTACAGTCTGTGATCAGCTTAGGGTCAGGTCATGGTAAGGATCAACTGACTGTTGAGAGTTCAAATCTAACCTAAATGAAAACTCACCAGAAACACTACACTACACACAATAAACCACTAGGGTGTCATATGATTAATTTGTAATCACTGAGAGATTTTAGCTTGTTTATTTGAACATGGAGCTTATTCATGTAGATTAATTGCGTATTTAATTATCTCTAGCAAGTATAAAGCTAAGATAATGTCATGAAACCCTTAACCTTACCATTAAATCCTCTTATTATCTTGAGACCATATGTCCACGAAACAGTAGGTTCTGGTCTAGCCATAGCTAAGCATGTAAGAGTGGTACTCCCGCCCGCGGGGAGAGTGATGTTGGCAACAGATGTCGTGGCCACTGGCTTCATGCAGGTCTTCAATTCAATCTCGTGAAAAAATTTGCCCGCCCGCAGCTGTGGGCCAGAGCATGACAAGTAAGTGTTCATCAAAATTATGGGTGGGCTGATTGTTCTGACCAAGTCAACAAAACCCTTCAGGCGGCAGTCACAAAGCCACGGGTTGTCGTGCAGGGCCAGGACAACATTGGGCACTCTTTCTCCATTTTCCTCCGCCCTCTGGTATAGTGGCCAATTTAAAAAAACATCTTTAGATATGACTGTAAGCTGATTGAAGGATAAGTCTAAGTAGGTCAGTTTTTGTAAATGTTTCAGTGCGTTCTCTGGTAGGACGTCAACACGGTTGTGCTTCAAGTCTAATATATTCAGACTAGGCGTGTCTTCAAAAGCTGTCCATGGTACTGACCGTAGTTTGTTTCCTTGTAACCTCAACTCTGTCAAATTCCTCAGTCCCTCCAAGCTCTTCAGGTGAATAACATTGACCTCATTAAAATTCAGCCACAGGTGCTCCAAAGCACGCAATCTAGAGAAGGCTGCCCGAGGTATTTCCGTGAAGTGAGCATTCTCAATCCGTATCTTCGTAAAATCTCGAGGAACATTTTCAGGGATTTTGTCTAAAGAGGCTTCCATACACAGCAGTGACCTGAAATAAAGAGGCATTTCAGTTGGATGGTCGCTGAACAGACTTCTAATGATTAGCCGAAGTTATGATGATCAACGCTCTTCAGTAGGCTACAGTATGTTGGACATTTGCATTCTGTGTAGACCTATTTGTTTTAAGATGTAGCCTGCAATGGAGTTTGCCTACTCATGTAAACGACGCGCACACAATAAGGTAATGCCCGTCCAGTCAATGTGCAGGCTAGGCTACACCTACAATTAGGCTAATAAAACGAAAAGTTACAGTGAGAATTTAAAAGTTCTGAATATTTCTGAGGATTTTCCAGATACTGAGTTTTCTATAATTAGGTTAAATACCCAGGTAGTTTGCACCTCTATCGCCCGAACACTTACCTACCATGACGGTCAGTTGTACACGTACACCCATTCAAACACTGTGATTTAATCAAATAGAAGTGATTAAGTATCACAGCTACGGCGAATATTGCGCGTATGATATCCATAATTTTCTATCACGACCACACTGACTCTTAGCAGGACATGTCTACAGGTGTGATCACATTAATCCCATAAGCCAACGGAAATCCTTGACGTAGGCTAGCCTACTTTGCAGGCATGGGACAACACTACACTGTGTCGGGAGACAGCCACTTATTGGCCTGGCACTCTGACTGAAATGATAACAATACCAGTGGCTTGTCAGTACTGATGTTGCTTCTTTGATTCCATTTTGTTTTAATCTAATAGAATTTGTAACTATTGAAAACAGAAAATACACCTTATGAACAACATAAAAACCTACAGTATGTGGCCTACTGTTGTGCAGGTAAACTATTCCTGTGGATTTCGTTACTTATTCTTTTGGGGATGTTGAGGTTTTATGGATTTTGCACAAAGCGATAAAATATAGGCCTAACGAGAGAAATGTTTCAGCTGTCCACAAACAAGAAGCTAAATTCATACATTGAGAATCACAGTAAGAAGTACAGTGTTGGTGTTACTGTGCCAATACCTCCATTAGGCCTAAATAATGATGTGTGTCAGAAACTGGCTACAGTATAATGTGTTGAATACAACCTAAATAAAAAGAAAAGATAACTCTTTACCCTTCCAAGCCATTTGTAAGTAGCCTATTGTGTGTGCTTCAGTCGAAAAATGACTGCTTAAGCACAAACATTTAAATTCAAACCACTGCATGCTGCCTGAACTGACCATTTTAGTTGTGTTCAGAAATTCCAAAATACAACCAAATGGGAACGTTGTGTAGAGTACCAGCAAAAGCAAATCCTCTGCTTCAAAGAGAATGAAAACCAATCTTAATGAGATGAATACATATCAAAAGTTATATTTCATTCATTCATTCATTCATTCAATTGCAACGATTAATACTGCTATTAAAAGGACTTAAAGATTGTACTGTATACAGTATGTACAAAAATGATTTCTATTTTGATAATTCAGTGGCACAACCAATGCACTAGTTAACAGGAGATTTAAGGATGTATATATTTATGTTTAGCATTGCTCCCAAGGTTCAAATGTGAGTTATATTCACAGTGTCACAATACAATTAATTCTGTATCATGTGTCATACTTTACATTTGCATACAAAAATACCTTTATGATAAACACATACTTATTCACATACTTCACATGGCTCACACATTCAGACCTACATCGGTTCATTCATAAAGTTTGTTGTTTCATAATATTGTTTTTTTATCTTAACAAATACACATAAAACTATTTCATAATTTCCTCATTATGCGTATATATACACACATTGACCAGTCAACATAAAAAGGAGTTTGAAATAAATTCCCACATCAGAGATCCTTAAAATCACAACAACAAAAACATTTCGATGGCAGTCATTGAACATTTTGTTGCCTTTGGCAGCGTAAACATGACTCCCATCCCATGTTGCATGCCCCACATGCAAACTCAGATGCTGAGTCCGAGTCCTCGAGAGACAGCCAGTGTGACCAGTACACTCTGACTGTCAGCAGAAGTACTCATTGGGTTGTCCCTCTATTTTGGCAGTCAATTCGGAGTCCAGACTGGATCTGGCGGACAAGAGTCTGTTTGATTCCTCAGGGTTTAGTCTGGTCAAGTATTCCCCCTCAAGCCCTTTGGCTTTTGTACCGGGGGAAAGGGTCTCGAATGTAACATAAGAGTCTTGAATGTCCTTTGAATTTTTTCCCAGAAATTTTTGGATTTTCCTCTTAAGTGCTCCACAGCAAACGATCACAGTAAGTGGGACTGCTATCACACAAGCAACCGTGATTACAACTACATTAATGAGCTTTTGGGTTCCATTAGCACTGGCAGCCGCATCTGTTGAGAAGATTACACACTGCTCTTTTTTGGGGATCAGTCCCTTGACGCACACGCAGGCAATATATTTTGTCTTTGGCATCAAGCCCTCAATGGTAATTCTGTTGTTGCCTGGGTTGACATTAATTCTGCGCATGTCCCTCTCCCCAAATACTGCATAGAGTACACTGAACGCAGTGGTGTTTTTAGCCTTAGGGGCCCTCCAGTTCAGACAGACGGTGTAGTCTGTATCACCAATAACCTTTACAGAGCGGACCACCCGGTCCGGATCTTGTTGTAGGGAAGATGCATTTGCAGCAAGATTGCTTAGGTTGGTTTCCAGCAACCCATCTGCAACAGTGGTCTGTGGATTAGCACCACCGCTGTCTGTGGCACTGGTGCTCTCACCAGGGTAGGGGCCTGTGTAGCGAGTGGGCTCAATAATGGGACTTGCCGGAGTGGGAGTGGGAGAAACATATCGCGAAAGAAGCTTCTCCTGATAGGCCGCTTTCCCCACAGAGTTGCCTTTCTTTCCTTTCGGTTTCTTTGGACTTGCTGTCTGGTTTTCCGTCTTTGGCGACTCTGTTATCATGAGGGAAATGATTGCCTCTGCACTCCCAGCGTAGTTTGTTGCTTTGCAGATGTATTTCCCAGAGTCTCGAAATGAAACAGCCGGTACACTCAGAATCGACCAAACAATTCCTTCCTTTGAATTCTCCTGCTCAACTGAAAAAGAAAGTGAGAACCCAAGTACAGTGTGAGAAGTGAGGAAGTTATGCAAGCTTGACCAAAGACCATTATTACAGCATTCAGACTATTATTACAGCATTCAGACCATTATTACAGCATCTTACAACAGTTGGCAAACACTCTGTGTAATTACCATACAACAGTGTGCCATGCTAATGCCTCTTAGCGGCTCAGTATTGTGCTGACTCACCTGTCCCATTCATGGGCTTCCCATCTGCTCTTCTCCAGGCAAGCTCCGGGATGGGAATGCCGATGGTGCCACAACGTAACAGGACGTTGTTTCCAACCGGGCTTCGGACCCGAGCCACAGCCGTGTGAACTCTGGGACCCTGGCACTTTCTGAGCTCGGCGTCACTAAACAGCACACCTGAGAGACTCTCTGGGTCAGCACAGCGCAAGCGTGTATCAATGAAGGCCACCAGCAGAGATGGAGCTTTCTGGAACTGGACCAGGTCGTAAAGGCGGCAGTCACAAACCCAAGGATTATCATGAAGACCTAGGACACAGACACACAGAGTGTTGTTAAGCAATGCCAAATTAATCCTCAATTTTATCTCCATTTCCAGAAAGTATATTGCATTTAAAGCGCCATCATATTATCATTCCAGCAAAGCTTGAATACCACAGTGGAGTAATTATGCTTACCTAAAATCATTTTGGAATCTGACCCTGGAACGGGTTTTACTGCTAACCAAGTAGCAAGAACCTCCGATGGTACTGTCTGTAAATTGTTGCTAGACAGGTCTAGGTAGGTCAGGTTTTTCATGTATAATGTTGCCTCCGAAGGAATTGAAGATATCTGGTTGTTATGCAAATCAAGGAGTCTCAGACTGGGTAGGTCCATTAGTGATTCCCATGGAAACGTTGATAAAGAATTCCCATCTACTCTCAGCTCCTCCAGGCTGTAGAGACCTCGGAAACTGTCCAGATTGACCAACGTCAGCGCGTTAAAAGACATCCAAAGGAATTCCAAATTTGAGAGGTAGCTGAATGCTTCACCTGGTATTCGTTTAATGGCAGTTTTCTCTATCCTAAGCTTGGACGTGTCCACAGGAAAGCTGGCAGGCACCAGTGAAATCTCCGGATCATTGCAAATAACGCTCCTATGGAGAGGGAAGACGAAAGCAATTATTTTCAGTATACTCTAGTACGCACTAAGTTAATAAGGCATCTAAAATTGGCTAAACCATTATACATGTACATGGTGCATGGTTGCCTTTGAAACAATAACTCTAATGACATATCATACAGTATTCATCCCACGTGCACTCAAATAGAAATGTCCGAAGGACAGGTGCTCAATCATGCTTTTCATTCTATTGTCATACTGTATGTCTCGAGCCATACAGTCGTGAAAGGCAAAAAATGCTGTTGTTAACTTACCTAGCTCTGGATCCGTCACTTAAGTTGTGGTAAAAACAACTACATTGTGAAGGACAAGAAGTCCAAACAGGAGGCAATCCAGCTATCAGTACCAAAAAACTCAAAACAGATGTTAGGAACATGTTGCTCCCCCCGCACAGAACGACACCAATTCCAATATTTATAGAGCCTTTTCGTACTTAAAAGCGCCTCAGCAACATGCCATTGTCTTCTTGCCTCGATATCCCATAGTGATCTGACTGCTATGAGTCCCCAGATAAAAAGGATATACAAGGATTAGTGAAAGGGCTCGCGTTATTTTCATTTACGTGCGTATTGCATCCTGGCATCCGATAGGCTATGCAGAGACTCCGTGTTTATCGGGCCAAAATACTTCCGAATTGGCTATAATAGCCTACACTATGCTCTCTCTCTCTCTCTCTCTCTCTCTCTCTCTTTCAAAACACACTTCTGCGCGCTTGCGTGTGGTACTAAATTTCATTATCATTGGTTAAAGCCCCTCGTTTTGAAAATCCACATATACCCACTGAAACACTGCCAATCAACATCTAAAAGGTTTATTTAAATGTGATGACATGCAGCAAATTAATCTCCCGGATTGTCTATTTGGAATAAGTTCCACATTTTACAGTAAAAGTTCCTAGGAAGTTAGCAGAGTTTGGCAGATAAATTAAACGAATGCTTGGTCACTGATTGACAATCGTGCTCACCTAGCTGGACATGTGGGTGCGAAGGACTGTGGACGAGAGAGACGGAGAGACTGTCTCTCCGGCATCCAAGGGATATGGTGCTTACTGTTGCCGCTGGCATCAGCCAAAATTGAGTTAGGGGAATTCTGACCACTTCAGGAGGGGGAGGATGAACTGACCCTTAAGATAGTGAGGGATTCGGGTTTAATGAGTGCCATATCGTTTTGTTGATGTTTTCATCCTCCGTATGTTCTGTATTACACCTGTGACTGATTGCTACCTCTTACAAGCCTACGGCTGTTCCAGCTGACTGTGTCGGACTTGCACGATTCCAGCTGGGGTGTTGTCTACAGACGGTAAGTTATTGGAAACTCATGTCCATAACCACACAAGACAAGACATAGCCTATACATAGAAATGCAAATAAAAGGAATTAAATCAAATGCTGACATTTCACGTCTAGATTGCCTGTGTGTGTGTGTGTGTGTGTGTGTGTGTGTGTGTGTGTGTGTGTGTGTGTGTGTGTTTGGTTTGTGACATATGTGTAGATGCCTTTTCTAGTGTTCACTTTCTATGTTTAGTGTTTTAAAGCAAGTTGCCTAGTGTGTTCCAGGGTCTTAACCCTGTCTGCTTGAGTGCCAGGGAATATCCCCATCTTTCTTTTTTTTTTTTTTTTTGAAATTCTTTACAGTGTTTGCTCATGGGTTAGGGGGCTCAAACCTGTAGCCTACTGAAGAGAGTGAGGGTTGTTTCTGGGAGGGCTAGTGGGCAGAAAAGTCAATTGATTTAGATGACTTTCAATAAAATGCATTTGTAGTCACGAATTGTAATTGTCCTACCAGAATTATTATGATGCTCAGGCAGTACCATGGACAAATTGTAGTCTATCACTTACTGTGACTATACTGACTGTTCTTCAGTCAGGACCACTTTAGTCAAAAACAATTTATTAATATTTGCAATAAGTTAGCCTACATTTGGTGGTATGGCTCTGTTCTGGGACCTTCCTATCTTTCCATGTGCCAACAAACCCCTACAAGGAATACAGAACACAGCAAGCATCAGTGACAACAGCACTGATTAAGACAGATGAGCGAAGGTGGAGTTGGGGAGGAGGTGGGTGGCAGAGGGAAAGGGAGTGATGAGAATAGCCATGTTAGTGTAATATTTATAAGAACAGCCTGATTAGCTCTCAGCCAATCATGTAGCTAGAGGTAGTCAGCTGAACTACCCGGTGGTGCAGACAGCTTGGCTTGCCTCCGTGGCCTACCGGAACTAACGCTATGCTCAATTTTTCCAGCAAAACCCCTTGCATTTGGAATGGCCCCTTGAGCTGTGGATCTGCACAAGGTTTCTTCCTTGAAAATTTACCATAAGGGAGTTTTTCCTTGTCCTTGTTGTGCTCCTTGTCTTGGGTTCTCCTTGTTAATGTCTGTAAAGTGCTACAACCCAATTCTATTGTAAATTGTACTGTATTCATTTAATTGAATTTAATTGAATTAATCAGAGGCAATGTTCCATAGAATGCCTAAGATGACTGATTGATAGACTCACCAATCCAGGTGGATTAGTCTGGAAACCAAACCAGCAATGGTCATAGCGTGGAGTCATGTCATGGAACTAATTGACTACCATTAACTAAAAGGTAATAAACACAATTTCAGATTCATTCTGGTTAGGTTTTGTCTTTTTTCTTTTTCTAATGATACATCCCAATATATACTTTATTTGAAACTCTAGGTTTTTACCATTTAAAGGTACAGCAGGCAAGCCTACAATTCTTTAACCTACAGGGCTCCCCCTACATTTTATTTTAATTAGTTCATTGTTTTTTTAGAAAACAACTGCATCAATTATCACCAATACATGTGGATTTGTTTGGGAACCAAAGAAGAGGAACCAGTGACGCTAATTTAGAGTTATGTTGAGTGACAAGGTAATAAACACGATTTTGATTTCATTCAGTTTCGGTTTCGTTTGATATCAAGGCGGCATTGTCATATTGCATGTGCTATAACAGTGCTAGGAATCACTAGAGGGGGCCAAGAGAGAGTCGTTATCCCTCTTATAGGCTCTGTCCACAGAGAATCTCACAATACTCTTTTTCTGGTAGCTAGCTTTTAATTAATTGTAATGAGGCTAATAGCCACGAGCAAACTATGAAATGAACCCTGTACTGGCGAGGAACATGGAAAGCCTATAGGCGTCCTTTGGATAGTTAACTACTACAGTATAACACTATACAACTTAACCTGACTCTCGCCAGATGCTTGTAGTTCCACCATGCTCCACCAGAGGCGTTTCGCTCCACACAAGGATCTGGGACTGCTCAATAGGAGATGTAATTCAGTTTTCAAAAATCCTCTCGTATTGGATAAACCACTTGTCCGTCCCTTTATTGACATGCTACTACAACCACTCACATTGCAACTGCTGATGAGAGCATCACATGTCCACCACGTAACATCAATCAGCGATCCTGATTGGTTCATTATTTCATGCTGCCTTGAAGGAGTTTGCATTGCCCTCGATCCCAAATCCTTGTGTGGAGCTCAGCGAAGCGCCTCTGGTGGAGCATGGTGTAACTACATCTGGCGAGAGTCAGGTTATATACTGTACAACTAATACATATGTGTTATATCAATCTTGCCCACCATACTTCACAAAAGTAGACATTAATCGGAAATTAGTATCATCCTGAAACAAATGTCCTTAATGTCTGCCGTACACAGAGCCCATTAGTCATTTATCCGCCGTAGCTCAGTTAGTCCGGGGACCCGGGTTTGATTCCAGCCCGAGGTCATTTCCCGATCCCTCCCCATCTCTCTCCCCAATCGCCTCCTGTCCTATGACATTAAAGGCAAAAAGCCCATAAAAATTTCTTTTAAAAAAATATCATCATTGCTGATATGTGTATCAATACGGTTGTTGCATGAACTAAATGCATGACAAAAAATGTTAAAAAGGTAAGCTGTCGAAATGTTTAATGTTTAACACAGTATAATAAAGAATAGCTACTTGGGGGAATTATGGATAGCCTGATGCAGATGCATCAGCCACTGTCATATCATTTCACTTGCAAGGCGTTTAAAAAAAACTATTTATTGGCATATGTTTGCTCCAGGGTGGGCAGATACTTTCTGCTTCAACCAATACTGTTTGGTTGTGATATTATGCACTGGAATGCACCTGACGTGGTTGCAGAGCTAAATGAAATTGAGGGGAAGCGCTAAGGGCGCTAGCCTAGCTAAATTAAAGGTGCACTGCCACACAAAACTGTTTTTTGAACCGTTTTGTTTTTGAAATATGATAGGTCTACACTGTATGGGTTTATGTTATATGATATATGTGAAAGTGCAATACTATCTTCACTGTTTGCAATAGCCAATGAAAACAAAAAAAAAATGAGAATTTGAAAAATCTCTCAGTTGAACATGAAATTGACTAATTCAAATGCTATTAGGTGGTGTAATTGAATTATCGATCAATCTCCTGTAGCCTATTTGATCCTATCCTAACCTAACTATACCAGGTCTTTGAATATCTGTGAAATGAAATGAAGATAAAAGGCAGAACAATTTTTTTTTGTTTAATGACTAAATAACATTAAGAATGCATGTTGCCAAAGACAGAAGCTCAACAGTTGCAGTTAAATTTTGAAGTTCTGTGTCCATATCTGACTGTGAGATGACAAGTAGCCTATTATATGTTTTTAGTGTCATTTGTTCACATTTCCTTAAAGGAGCCATATGTCAGAAATACATGTAAATTAATCATAAAATGCCCCTGATTTTGGCAACCTAGCTGGCAAAATCTTGTATAGGAGGAGAGGATACTATGCTCTGTAGTATTTTGAATGTGATTGCAGTACCAGTTTTTGGCCACAAACTTACATGCTGCTCCTTTATTTTTGTTAGACCTGCTATTTTAGTTGCAGTTTTAAAAACAGGCAAAACGTTTTTTAAGTATTATCAAGCATTATTTATTTCCTCAAAAAAAACTATATCATATCGTATCATCTCATGATCTAATATTGTTTTGTGCGGTGGGTTCAGCGTATCGTTACATGCCTAAAATATCCTGAAAACAATTTAGTTTTCATTCAATTTCATTTTCACTAGCTTGCATTTTCATACTCTAAATGCTTGTAACTTTGTTTCATTCACTCTGTAATGAGCCATTTAACCATCAAAATGGCGACGAAGCTCGTAAATTAAAGGTGCCCTATGAGATCTTGTTTTTAGTGCAATTTCATTTTTGTCTCAAAACATATCAGCATCTCCCCTTGATCAGCTTGCTGCCTGCCCCCAGAATACATTGTGAAAAAGTCCAGTCTCTGGAGACGACACAGGGGCTGTAAAAGTCAAACAAACACTCGGGGCACAGGCTGTGCACCAAAACATAAGAAACCACATTTCAGTCAAACACCAACAAAATGGTTAGTGGAGGGGGCGGGGCATATGCACATACGGGTTGGGGGCAGTGAGCAAAGTTGATTAAGTAGCGTGAATTTGAGAGTAGTGCTTTATTTGTTCACATGGAACGTCTACAGAAGTGACATCATTCAGGATCTCATAATGCACCTTTAACCCAAAAACAGCATGAAATACAATGTTGTCTGGTGTGCCTTAAAGGAATATTCCACCCAAACATGGAATTAAGTCTGTCTCGGTCACCCCCAGACGTAAAACTGTGAAAAAAGTCTGGTTAAAATCCGTCCAGGCGTTGTCCTGCTTTGGGAGCAGCGTTTTTTGGCTTTAGCTTAGCGC
>JASCQY010000031.1:11674017-11694806 GCA_030264315.1 Sardinella tawilis
CTTTTTTATATTTGAGAACCAGGTTTTGTATTATGCTTGGCCAGACCCAATGCTAAGTTAGCATTGGATTTGTCGTGTCAACCAGGCAAGCTCAGAGTGCTCTACACAGGAAAAATAACATAGTTATGAGACTGGTTCTGTGGGCACCTTTGATGAAAGGTCATTGAAGACAGCTGATTGTAAATATTTTGTTAAACAAGATGAATAGCTTTGAGTATTAAGCTCACTAATTAGCATAATTATCTATATTTATATATATGATTATATTAACTTCATTGTCATTCAAATAATACACAGTGCAACTGGTTGAGCAAAAGGGGAGTGCAGAAGTCTAATTGCATGGGGGAAGAAACTAATGCAGAATCTGGTTGCTCTGCTGGACACTGCGAAAGCCTTTCCCAGAGGCCAGCCGGGAAACCAGTCGACGGTGAGGGTGGGTATGGTCTGGGATGAGGGTGGGTGTGTTCTGGGCTGATATTCTGAGCTCTGCTCAGGCAGCACTTGCGTGTGACGCTCAAGATGTTGGGTGTGACCAGATGGTCATTCTAGCTGTTTTTGCTCCTCAAGTCAGCACCATCAGTCCAGCTTGATTAGCTTTCTAAACCAGCAAGATCAGCTTGATAAGATGACAAAACCACCCTGTCCCTCTGGTGGCCCCATCAGTCAAACCATCAATAGCAGCTTTGCTGAGCGATGTGTTGACAATGTCGGTGAGGCCTTGGGCCAGCTGGTCTGCACATTCCCTGAGGACTCCATCAGCATGCTGTCAGGTCCTGCTGCTTTCTTCACAGCCACCCTTCTCTGTGTCCTCCTGGCATCCTCTGTCAGCACAATGAGGGCTAAACCTATCAGGGTCAGGGGTTAGCTTGATGCATCATCAGCCACTTTCACATCGTTTCACTTCGTGCAAAGTGTCTGAACCCATTTGCTTGCTCCACGGTGGGCATATACTTTCTGCTTCAACCAATCGCTACTGTTACTGGTCATGATGTATCTTAGGCTTGTAGAGGAAGTCCGTGCCATTGTGATATAGGTGGTGCGACATTTTGTGGTCAGTAATGACCTGAATTCCCAATCCCATTTGTCTGGTGTTCATTAAGTGATTGAAGCCAAGGGGTGCTATATGCTGACAAAGCTATTGCATTTTTAACATCACTGCTGTGCACCTACCTTGCATGAAACCAACCCAAACTTCTGGCCCTTATAAAAAGCCCAAAATGAGCCAGGTAAAGGACTTTGACCCACTAAGATGGGGAGGTAAAATAGATAGGCTAGTGCTGCCTAATGCTTCTGCACAATTTCATTTGCCTCCACAATATAGTCAGGAAAATAACAATTTGCTTCCATTTGCTTCGTCTCGAAATCGTGACAGCCCAAATAGTGAACAGAGATTTCAAACGATGCATTCCAGTGGGTAACATGCATCACGGCCAAACAGTAGCAATTGGTTGAAGCCACGACCAAACAGTGATTTAAGAAGAAAGTATCTGCCTACCAGGGAGCAAACGAATCCAAATGGATAGAGATCAGATGCTATCTGAAATGGAATGAAATAAAAGGCTGATGCATCAGGCTAGAGGTAAAGGACTTTGATACACTAAGATGGGGAGGTAAAGGACTTCGACCCACTACGACAGGATCTCCATAGTCTCAGTGCCACTTGACATCAACTCTGATCCACCTCAGTCCAGACAGTGAGAAGAGCCCAACTGACTAGGAGGAATAGACCAAATGCCAACATGCATATAGTTTAGCCTACACATAGCTGCAGAATTGATACAAGATGCATACTGCAGTCCAAAGCAGAGACAGCACTGGGATATATTTGTAGTGTTTCATAGAACCAACATTACAGAGTCTGGCCAAGTAGTTGCGAATGGGATAAAAAGGGAAGTCGAAGTAGAGTTGTTGTTGTTGTTGTTTTGAAAGATTTTATTTTTGCCCTTAGATCTTGTACCACTGTGTCCAATAATGTTTAGAGTTTAACATCCTTGATTGTTTTTTTATTTCAATTAGGCAGTTAGGTTAATCATTTGCTCTCTTTTCAGTGAATGTCCAAACCAAAGGCGGAGGAAGTTATTCTCCTTTCTCCCAGCAGATGTCAGTACTTAACAATAGTTTGACTCACAGCCATACACACCTCCAACAGAGTCATCTATGGACCAAGATGCCCCAGCCCTGTTCCTGAATAAAGAAAAGTCGCAGTATGGACCAGTCAGCACCTTTTTGGACCATGATCGACTCATTTGGCCTTAGGCCATGTCGCCAGTGACATAACGTGTAGTCTAAACTACGCTCTCACACACAGGTAAAGAGTGGTATTAGACAGGTGAACTACTGTTAAACAAACCCATATCGCAATTTACAGTTCTTAGTCAGATACACTATGACGGGTATAGTTTTATGTAATTTAATTGACCTATATTTTACAATGGTCGATGCACAAGAATCAGTAGCCTACGTAAGCTGTGAGTTAGATAAATAAATAGAACTGTTGATTTTCCCAGTGAATGATTCACACGTGGTAAACACCCCAGGCCGATATAGCGCCTCGCAACTGGGACAATTATTCATTATGATTTACACAGTTTAGTTTCATGTTGCCTGCTGGTCATTTTTAGGCTACATTTAACATGCTTTGATGGATTTTCTTTTGACAGATTTGCTTTTTGGTTTTACGCCCTTCTTTGGTGCTACTGAATGCTGATGGTCTGAGGCAAATAGCCTGTGTTAGAGCGCTCTGCTTCTTAGTTTACACACACACGCCTATCAAACTTAGATAAGCCGAACATACTCACAATTCAGTTTAAATAAACCTATAGAAAATGCACTTAACTTGACTGTACATGTCATGAATAAAATGGATCGAGAAAAGTCATTCCTGTCCCACTGGACCCCGCACAATATAACGTACACCTTCAAACTCCAAAACCACTCTACTCTGCATCAGTTATTACTATAACTAGGCCTATATCATAACTGTCAGTTCGTGCAGAAGCTGGGGTTTATGCCCTAAATTAGCATCTACCGCGGCTAGCTGGGAACCACAGAAGGGGAGGGGAGGCAAGTCAGCAGTGCGTCACAGCCCTCGGAAAAGACGGTGAAAGCTTTCTTAGGTAGCCTACTTACAAACATGCCACTATATACCAACCGGTGACACCAATCCAGATTTGCCTTACAGTGATGATACCATACGTTTCTGCGTCACAGGTGACTGAGAATCAGCAAATAACGGACCTTTCTGACGACTGAAGAACCTTGGTCCATGTTCAAAATAACCCTTTAATTTTCAGGATGGAACAGAAGTTAACTCAGACTTGAGTTTGATTTGGTCCTCCTCGTCACAGAGCAGGACAAAATACAATGAAAGAAGTCAAATAAACCACGCTGGAAAGGAGATACCACTAAAAAGAGCGAGCGCAATGAAATACAACAAAACGCGAAGGTAACTAGGGAAAGTTTCTTTTTTTTAACGTGATTGTTGAATGAAGAGACGGGAAGTGAGTGTCAAATGTGATCCGACAGCCTAGTGCTCACTTAATACCATATAGATCAAAGAGGACAAGTTTAAAAGCCGAGATTCAAGAGGGAAGATCCGACAGGGAGGCGAGCCATGGCATCTGAAGAATCCAGCGGTTTAGCGCAATCTGCTGCAATGAAATTGTCAGAAATGGGAGAAAGAACTAAACATTTGGGTACTGCTATACAAGACCCTGAACGGCAAAGGAGAATAATTTTAGTCATCGTTTGTGTTGCGTTGTTACTGGACAACATGCTTTACATGGTCATAGTGCCAATTATACCTGATTATCTTGCTGGTCTGGAGCACGAGGCAGAACACGCCCATGTTATTTTACATACAAACAATTCAAATAGTAGTACCACGCAAAAAGTCGAAAAAGAAAACTTTGATGTGGAAATCGGTGTACTTTTCGCTTCCAAAGCCATTTTGCAACTTTTAGTCAATCCGCTCACAGGAACCTTTATTGACCGTGTTGGATATGACATTCCGCTTCTCATTGGACTTACTATTATGTTCCTATCCACCTGTATATTTGCGTTTGCTGAAAACTATGGAACTTTGTTTGTAGCGCGTAGTTTGCAAGGTTTGGGCTCCGCATTTGCCGACACCTCCGGAATTGCCATGATTGCTGATAAGTATACGGAGGAGGCAGAGAGGAGTCGAGCGCTGGGTATTGCCCTCGCATTCATATCATTTGGGAGTCTAGTGGCGCCCCCTTTTGGAGGTGTCCTGTACGAATTTGCAGGGAAGCGGGTTCCATTCCTTGTTCTTGCCTGCATCTGTTTTGCTGATGGTGTGCTGTGCCTGACTGTCCTGAAGCCCTTTTCAAACAATGCGCGAGAGAACATGCCAGTTGGCACTCCCATTTACAAACTAATGATTGATCCCTACATTGCGGTTGTGGCAGGGGCATTGACCACCTGTAACATCCCATTGGCCTTTTTGGAGCCCACCATCGCCAACTGGATGGAGGAAACCATGAATTCTACTCAGTGGGAAATTGGACTAACTTGGTTACCAGCATTTTTCCCTCACGTCCTTGGCGTCTACATTACTGTGAAATTGGCAGCTCAGTATCCCCATTTACAGTGGTTCTACGGGGCACTGGGAATGGTTATAATCGGTGCAAGTTCCTGCACCGTGCCAGCCTGCAAAACCTTTGGGCAACTCATCGGCCCTTTGTGTGGTATATGTTTTGGTATTGCACTGGTAGACACTGCTTTGCTGCCAACACTTGCATTCCTTGTAGATGTGCGTCACGTGTCTGTGTATGGAAGTGTGTATGCTATCGCTGATATATCCTATTGTGTGGCGTATGCTCTCGGCCCAATAGTTGCAGGTCAGATAGTTCACAACCTTGGCTTTGTCCAGTTAAATCTGGGAATGGGACTTGCCAATGTTCTTTACGCACCGGCTTTACTGCTGTTGCGCAATGTGTGCTTGATGAAACCGTCCCATTCGGAGAGAAATATGCTGTTAGAAGAGGGAGCCACAGGTCTGTATGACACTATTAAAATGGAGGAGCGTCAAAATAAGAGGAAAGGTGTCAGTGCAGAGGGAAACTGCGTGGCAGTTGATGAAAATGGTACGTTTGCGCAACGGAGAGGATACTCTGAGGAGGAGCCATCTGAACTGGAATATATTTAACGATCCATGGCACGAGCGCGCGCGCAGCCTCTCCCATTCCTGTCAATGAGACTGGGATTACCCAGTGTGAAGTATACGTACTCTTACCCCAAATACTAATTATGTAACTCGTTTAAGTTGACTTTTTCTGTTTCAGACACAATGTCCTGGGGTCGTAGGCATTAGGATAAAATCTATAAATCCTCCCCTCTCTCCAGAAAGATTAAAGCTGTAAAAGTGTAACTTGGATAAACACAATGCGGCACACCTCTGTTAAATTAATGTTCTAGCTGTATTTCTTGCTTGTTCGACATCTTATTCAGGGATATATGCTGTGTTACACTTGTCAAAATAAAGTTATATTGCTCGTCTTTCAGTGTAGCATTCCGTATCCATCCCACCCTGTGCTCTGTGCTGCTATGCCTCTCATGCACTGTCACAACACACCTCAAGAGAAGAACTCTAATGAATCCCGAGTTGCATTGTCTGCTTTTTGGACATGGTTAGAATGATGTACCAATGGAATGCATATGCATAATGTGAAATAATAACTCCTGTACATATATGTAACATGTGTAAATAAATAAAAAAAATATGATGTGAACTGATTTATTGCAGTCTTTTGCTCCTAAACCATCAAAACATTAATTAGGCTAACTGGAAATTCTGTAGGTTGTCAGACAGCTTTATTGAGCCCCAGTTAGTGCTAAATGTATATAGGAACTAGTTTACATTCCTAATCAAATTTATCAGATGTCAGTGCCAGTTGATTTATTACTTTATAAATAATGTTTGTCACAAATAGATTTGAGAGCTCTTGTAGCCTATTCAAGTAAGCTAAGCGTCATTCCTGATAGGAACCCATGGCCCATCATCACGAGAGCCCAATTATTAGTTTCCTATTTCATTTGATCGATGTGTTTACAATGATATTAAGTGAGGGTTGTATGGAGGTAATTTGATGACCATTTGTCCATGAAATAAACATGTCTCGTCATGTCAGATTTATGGGCAAGAGATATTCATGTGTATATGCTAGATTAAAAAGTAAAACATGCTATAATTACACGGTAACAACAACAATATAGGATTTAATTGCTGACACATGGAAACGGATTTCAATCTCCAAAGAGCAGCCATAATTACACTATTAAACTATCCACTTCCAGTAATAATTTAAATATGGATACATGACAGATTGCCGTAAACTGAGATGGGCGAGCTGTCAATGGTTCTGCGAATAGCCCTCGATGGGAGGAGCTATCTTAGAGGCGAAATTTAGCATCTACCTTGTCATTGCTTTTTCCAAGTGTCTCCAGCTCCGCAATGGTGGGATGGCTAGTTTGCGAAAGGTGGCGGATGGAACATAGGTGCACATCTGGAAAACTGAATTTGTAACATGAAGCAACAAGAGCAAAAATGAAACTTGAGGACAAACTTTTTGGATCTTGGAAGGATCTGTTTCTGTGGTAAGTGCCAAGTATTGGTCAAATATTGCATAGGCTATTGCATTTTGAAACTAGTTTAAATATTGGTTTAATCTAATATTTTAGGTCACAGCCTACATGCCTACATGTTTGTGATTCTCCAGAATGCAAAACCTGTCCTCCCTTGGGTGTTAGTCCAGTTGACGAGACAGGCAGAAAAAAAATGCCAGTGTTGGAGAAGGAACAATCAACCAGTCCTAGGACCAATACTGTAAGAATGCGATCATCACAATTTTCATGTCGACTGAAAATACAGATTAATTGAACATGTTCACCCTACTACTCATAAATGATGACTACTGATCACAGGGGTGTCAAACTCAAACTCAGTGGGATGACTTACTGTACTTTCAACTGTCAGGTGGAAAAAAGGAAGTTTTCTCATCTCCCTGGCCATCACCTTCGGCATCCTTACGCGTCTGTGTTCTGAGTTTTGACTTCCTCGCCCATACATTTTGTCTTCCTTCCTTATCCATCCGCACTTCCATGACACACCTACTGGGGTAAATGTACATCTGCTGTACCCCAATAGTTGCGCTTCATAGTTCAATTTAGTAACATGCCAATCATGCGGTATGCGTGGTAGAAATGCGATAGGTCCTTACACATTGTTTAAACGATTTTCTTTTCAAGCTTTTTGAATCGGCAGAAAGAAATAGGTATGTGTGACACCCCTGAACAATCATGTCGGCTACGCACTATGGCATTTGGCCTACAATAGAATATCACTGTAGGCTATTATTACATTTAAAAGGCAAAAAAGACAGCATAAAGTAGGCTATTATAATAGCAACAAAAGCAATAGGCTTATTAATATTATTATTTTTAGTCATTTTGTTTTTAGTCGACATAAAAACTAAGCATACAAACCATAGCAGAAATGAGTCTCTATACATTTTTGTCATGTTATTCTTATACCATTTAAATGCATATTATCCAGATTATTGTAATGCCTAGTTACAGTAATCAAATGAAAAAGCTGATTAGTACTGTAAGACTTGAAGAATGCCAACAGGCCTTATTGAATCATCATGCCCACAAACAGGTGTTTACTGCACCTGCGCTTCAGAAAGACACAAAAACCCTTTTTTGTGGAAGAAAATCCTTTTTTGTTGTTTTTTTTGTACAGAGATTTTTTTTTTTGTATTCATGAAAAAAGAAAAAAGTAATAAATATCTGGTTTAAACTGTATCCTACCATAAATGAACATGTACCACAATGTACACATCTTCTTCTCTTGCTATGTCAGGGTTTGCCCAAGTTGCCAGTCCCCGAGTTGAAGCATACACTGGACATGTACCTGCGGTGCATGAAACACTTAGTCCCCGACGACAAGTTCAAGCGGACCAAAAGCATGGTGGAGAAGTTTGGAGCCCCAGGAGGAGTGGGAGAGATGCTGCAACAGCAGCTTGAGCAGAGGAGAGCCATCACAGCAAACTGGGTATGGAAAGAGAAAACAAATGAAACTGAATATTGGATTGTTTCAAGTTTCAAGTTCATGTTGGATCAAGATTATATGATTTTAACCATGAATTCATACTATGTCTTTTAAAATGTAACCCAACCATTTAATGGTTAGATCTTTCACAGTTTATGGGGTTATGGCATGATCTCATCTGAAGTAGAAGACAGGAATATACTGTACTGTACACAAACAGTTGCCAAACTGTAAACAGATGTTTCACAGAGCTGGTGATTCCATCAGCCTATTAAGACATCCTTTGTCATTTGAATCTGTTTAGTGTCTTGGAGTACATTCCTCTGTTTCTCTGTCTCCGTTTCATATCAAAGTTCCCCAACATGTTCAATAATTCATACCACCGTTGATGGTCAAATAACCTCCAACAACAACAACAATAAGTTTTATGTAGCCTATTAGGATGAGTCTGTATAATCTCTCTTATTTTCTCTCATTTCCCCAGGTTTTCGACTACTGGCTGGATGACATGTACTTGAATAACAGATTAGCATTACCAGTCAACTCCAGTCCTGTTATGGTCTTCCCAAAGCAGAACTTCAAGACTGATAGTGATGCTATAAGGTACTGCTTGTTCAGCATGGTAATTTCAGTGCCAAACTTTTGTATTATGCAATTAAATCCTTCCCAGGGCTACTTGATGCAGTGGGTTGATTGTGCTTACCCAGCTCCCCTTACTAACACCACCATGGTAAATTAATAATAATATTATTACATTTGGTTTGTGGATTGGTTTATGCAGATAGGGAGTGGCAATGATCATCTCAGAGTGGTGACTGTCTGGCCTGGGCTTGCCCATAATTCCTGTGACACTGCACAAAATTTCGTGTTCAAGTCAGTCTGGCCAAGCTGCCTATTTACTGCATTTCCTGTCCCAGAATTTCAGGCACCAATGAGAAGCAAGCTTTTACTCTAAGGTGAAGGAGGAGGGCTATATTGATTCTGCCTTTGAGAAGGCGGCTAGTATGTGAGACTAAGCTCGTATGAGCTTTGATGGTCGCAAAAGCCAGGTTAGTGACTGTCATGACTGACAAGGAAATTAAGATGGTTTCATACAAAGGCTAATGCCAGACTTGAGTGCTGGACAAGGCTTGGATACTATCAAGATGACTTTGAAGCTTTTTGATGAAAAAAAAGACCTGCATAGCTTTAAGAAACTCAAATCAATCAATTGATATAATGTGGTTATTTGAAATATACTGTATACTCTCTATTTCATTTGCTTAGGCCAGAACGAGGAAAAAAAACAACAGAAAACAGATATTTGTACAATAGAAACACCTGGGTAACAACGTTTGTATCAGGAAATTGATTATTCTGATCTTTTACCTCATTCTACTTGTGTCTTTAACTAGATTAATTGAATGATGTTTAACCATTGGCCTTGACAATGCATTTGCATGTGCATGAACATCACATGTACACACCATACTTTATAAATACATGCCACTAAATGGATGGCGAATGACTGTGAATCTTAAGGGATCTGCAATGGAATCCTCTATCCTACTTTGACTTTGACCTTTCAGATTCGCTGCTCATCTCATTTCTGCTGTACTGGAATATAAAACACTACTGGAAACGTAAGTATTGAGATTCTCCCCATTTTTCATGCTTTGAACCTGATGTGTGCTCAGTGACAGGAAAGGAGTGACCTTCACAGTGACTACAGTATACTGTATAGTCCCAGAGCACAGCCTCAAATACTCTATACAGTAGGTAGGCTCACAACTGTAGCCTACTATACAGTACTTCCAAGAGCCAACGCCTGTGAAGCCAACACTTTTTAAGTTTCCTTGGAAATATCTGAACCACGTCTGTCTGATCTGTGCTACACTGTCTCAAGAAAGAGAAGGACAGAGCAAATACTGTAAAAGTTAAGAACATTGCTCAAAAATGTTGCCTTGTATATCGTCAAACCTTGCGCACTGTATAGCACAGCTGGCTAAATGTAGTAGGCCTCCATGTATGTGTTCTCAGACATGCTCTGCCAGTGGATTATGCCCGGGGTCCTCTGGCTGGAAGTCCACTCTGTATGGAGCAGTACCATAAGCTCTTCACTTCCTACCGTCTGCCTGGAGCAAAGAGAGACACACTGGTAGCCCAGCAGAGCAGTGTGATGCCTGAACCAGAGCATATCATAGTGGCCTGCAAAAATCAGGTGAGGACGACCAAAAGAACCGGCTTCATTTTTTGACTTGACATTATTGACAAGGACGTTATTTGTTGTGTTTTCTTTAAAATGGTTGCGTTTGTGTCAGATCTAGGGTGAACGTTTAGTCTCAAAGCACAGGATGACCAAACCTATCCTTTCTGAGTGGGCAGACAAAACTCCTTGCTGTAGCTCTTATCAATCACTGGCCCACTTCTCACCTCAAAAGAAGGACATGCAGTCATGGACATCTCACTCCCTAAGAGCAAGAGACATACAGTGATTCCAGCAGGACCACTGTCTTCAGGATTATCAATAAGAAAACAAGATGGGTCATTTGGAATAAATGATTGTTTTGTCAACAACTGTGACGATGCACGAGGCAGCTTTTTGAGCAACCCCATAAGCGGTCCTATGCAGTCTGATTAAAAATAAATGTACAGTATGATTCTTATTTGTCCTAAAAGAATTATGTAAGGATAATATAAGTCCCCATACTGTTTATAATTTGTATAATCTGCTAACTTTTCTATGTAAGTCATAATGTGCCTAATTTGCCTGTATTACCCAAATAGTTGTATAGCTTAAGTGTCATGTGCTTGATCTACTGTAGGACAGGCAGCCATTTCATTTGCATATCAGTTTGTTGCAGACAGTTCTAGTCACAGTCTTTTAGCCACACGCTCTATTTAGGATTTATAACACACAAGAGGACAAGTAAACTACATTTGAACCTTTGCAGAGGTGATACAAGAATTCAGTATGATGGCATTATGGAAACGTTCCATGAAGGTTACTTTGGTTCTATGAAGGGGTTGTAGAATATTTTTTTTGACATAACTGGAATGTTAGTTTGCAGTATTCAACGTTCCAACACCATTTGGAATACCCTAAAAATAACTTGGTGGGAAAGTTATGTAAAGGGCACAAAACAACAAAAAACAAAAAGTTTTTGGATCCTAAAATTAGGGGAAGGTTGTGAGTGTGACAACCTTCAGTACAGCTAACGGTCTCCAAACTACCCCCAAGGTTTTTGGAAAACATTCTGAAAATAGCCGTAAGAGAACCATTTGCGAACATTATTTAAGGTTTTAGTAACATTCTGTGTTAGCTTGGTAGGGCTGGCTCAAAAAATATGGTGCCTTTGACCAGGGCCAGACAAGTCAAAGGCCCCTGGGCACAAATGTCTGATGTCAGGCTTTCTTATTGTAGTAGCCTATCCCATATGGAAAGTTGTAGGCCTATTGAAAGTTCTATTCACATATGTCTAGGCCTATATGAGGACCATAATCTCAGCCAGCACACAAGGATAAGGAACAGCACAGTTGCTGTAAACCAAAGGGAGCTAGCTAGCATGCTAGTTGGCTCTCTTGGTTTACAGCATCTGCGCTAAGCTAAAGCCAAAAAATGCTGCTCCCAAAGCAGGACAACGCCTGGACGGATTTTAACTAGGTTTTTTTCACTGTTTTAAGTTTGGGGGTGAGCGAGACTGACTTAATTTCATGTTAGGGTGGCATATTCCTTCAAGTTGGGCTTTTTTTTGTTTGTTATGTTTTGTTTTTCTTGTGTTGGTAAGTTGTTGACAGGAGCAGTCTTCACTCTGTGTATACTCAAAATTCAATTTAGTATACAAAATTTTTATAGTGCTGGTAAACCGTAAATTCAGTTAAAACAAGAGAGGCGTTGCTTCGGCGTGTGCCTTTTTCAGTGTCCATTTCATTTCCATCTTATTTGTTTGTTGTTCTATTGTTTGTCTATTCTATTGTTAGTTTTTTCTTTTATTATTATTATTAGTATTATTTTGTTTTTTACCATCTGTAAAGCACTTTGGGTCAACTTTGTTGTGTTAAATGTGCTATATAAATAAACTTGACTTGACTTGACTTACTGTTCTCTTCCATTGAAGTTCTTTGTTCTGGATGTGGTAATCAACTTTCGACGTCTGAATGAGAAAGATCTTTACACACAGCTGGAGAAGATCAGAAAGATGGCAGCCAATGAAGAGGAACGTGTTCCACCTATTGGCCTTCTAACTTCAGATGGCCGCACAGAGTGGGCAGAGGCTCGCAACATCCTCATTAAAGGTCAAAGATTACTACCTCCCTGATACCTGCCTAACTAATAATAATGATGTTAGGTACAGGTTTAGCCATGAAAAGGACATTGTATTGCATCATGAAACGTATATGCTGACAAAGATTGTTGTATGCGACCATGAAGGCTTTGCAGAGTAGTGGGGAGGGTGGTGGTTTAGTACAGCCAGAGACGGTTGATAAAAGCGTGTTATTCAGTATCTTTGTTACAGCCATGCATGCCAGCGTGAGAGAGTTTTCCAAGAGGAAAAGAAGAACCACAAGACCATGCAAGCAAACCAATCTAAGCAGTGTTCACTAATAATAGAATTTCTCACCCCATACAATGCAGATTCGACCAACAGAGACTCTCTGGACATGATTGAGAGATGTTTGTGTTTGGTGTGCTTGGATGAACCTAGTGGCGTGCCACTTAGCGACACCAATCGTGCCTTGCTGCTACTCCACGGAGGAGGCCCAGAGAGGAACGGGGGGAACCGCTGGTATGATAAACCCATGCAGGTAGATGCTCCCCTGAGTGGTAGACATGAGAAAAGTTCTTCTCCAAGTGCTCGTGCTGATTTAAACATTCTAACCCTCTCAGTTTGTCATAGGGTCCGATGGCGGCTGTGGAGTTGTATGTGAACACTCGCCCTTCGAAGGGATTGTTCTAGTCCAGTGCACAGAGTACCTCTTGAAATACATGTAAGTGGGAAAGGCACAAGTAATATGGATACCACAATCTAACAGTTACTCTCTACTTAGTCCAGCAACCAGTTCCATCAACTTTAATGACGTTTAGGCCCAATACAGATTGAGTTATTTATTTCTGTGTTATCTTTATTTTTGTATTCAGAAAGACCCTTTGACTATGGTCTGAAAAACATGGTGGTAATTGATAATGTCAGAGGAGTGTGCTTCCAGTGAATCGAAACATTGAGTTTCTAGTTCTCGATCTCCAACCTTAGATATATTGAATAGGTTCTTCTCACTGTTTCGCTTCTACACATGTGTAATTCCAAGTGGTTAACACGTGCTAGCACACAGTGGTTGATGGGCAATGGTGAGAGACGCTGCTAGAGAAAGTGTGTGCAGTGATGTGGGCTAGCAGGGTTTCTGTGTGCCTTCTACAGGAAAGGAAGCCCGTCTAAGCTGGTGAGGGCAGCCAGTGTGAGTGAGCTACCAGCCCCAAGGCGACTGCGCTGGAAGTGCTCGCCGGAAATCCAGGCTTGCCTTGCCGCTTCAGCTGACAAATTACATCGGCAAGTCAAATGATGTGCGCACGCATGCACATGCACACGCGCACGCACACACACACACACACACCCCGAATGTATCCTGTAGAGATATTTTTCTAATTATTATCTGTAAGTTACAGATACTAGAACTACTTCTAACAAATTATTTTTTTCTAGACTTGTTAAAAATCTGGACATGAATGTTTTGAAGTTCACCAAGTATGGCAAAGAGCTGATTAAGAAACAGAAGATGAGCCCAGATGCATATATTCAAGTTGCTATTCAGTTTGCTTATTACAGGTCAGTTTGATCACTTATAATCCTATTAATTACTTAAAGTGATATTCATATAAACACAGATTTGGACACATTTGAAACAGACTATTTTCTCAACAACTCAGGTGTCATAGAAGACCAGTGTCAACCTATGAAAGTGCTTCCATTCGTCGATTTCAAGTGGGCCGTGTGGACAACATTCGCTCTGCCACATTTCAGGCCTTAGCTTTTGTGACGGCCATGACAGGGGAGAGGCCAAAATATTCTGTAAGTTATATTTTGAACAGGAATAGTGCAAACCTTGATTATGAGTAGAACTTATGGACATAATTTAGGTTTTCTTTTCATTTAATTTATGTGTTTTTTTAAGAATGATGAAAAGATGAAAATGCTTAAGGACGCCATTAATGCCCAGACGAACTACACTATGTTGGTAAGATTCAATAGCTAATTATGCATACACACACACAAATAATATATTCACCATGTAACAACTGTGTGAAGATATAGTTAAAGAAGAGATCAAATAATTTCATGTGACAAACAATGCATATTCAAATGACTTCATTACATTACCTCAAACAACCACCAGAGTATAAATAGGCTAATCTTGGTATATAGTACCAAGCCAGCCAGAAGCTGAGCTGATGTGCTAGGAATCATTCTAGACCTGTACATGTAGTTAATAAGTTAAAAAATGTTTATTGTGAACCACTGTTTTGGTCCATTGGAAACATGTCTGAATGTCTTCACTTGGTCAGCTATGTCATTTTCACTGTTGCCCTGTTGCAATGACTTACCATTACATTCTAATCCTCCTGTAGCCTACTAGGATGCTCAAGATTCATTGCACACATTCGCATTCCACAAACATGAAAGAGAGAGCAGGCATGAATGACACAGATTGTCACTGCTTCTAATTTACAAGTAAATTGACATCTTTCTAAAGCTGCCCTTCCATGTCTCACCACCAAAAACTACAGTGGTATAAGTGAGCAATAAGCCATGAAAGGCCGTGGGCTATGCTGGTCTCACCAGCTAAGGGGAGTTGTTATAGCATGATGCGGAATTTGGTGCTTTAACCCAAAACCAGCATACAGTATCTCACACACTCAAGTGGCTTATTTCATTTCTAAACCAGTTGCAACATTAATCTGGCTTGGTTTCATTAAAGGGAAACACAACAATGTGAAATGTGGTGAATTATTCATAAATAATTCGAAGAAATAGCCTATTTCCTCTAGCTGAATGGTTGCCAAGTAAGGCACAAGCGCGGCAACGTTGTCTTTCATATGGCACAGCAATATAGATCAGAATGCAGTCAGAGCCATGGTTTATCATGACATTGGCATCAAACGGAATCGTAAAACAATGCCATCAAGCGCAATTAAACCAATTATCAAGGACCGAAACTATCCTTTTTAGAAAAACTATTGGCATTTACTTAGAACATTTCCTTGGTTGGGACAAAGAAACAGGTGTGGGTTATAAGATAGTCACTCATTCTCACCCTTATTTCCTTACTGTTTGAAATAGAAATCTAAATCCATGAAAAACTTATTGTTTCATATTTTTTTCAGTCTATAGAATGCTGATGATTATGTTCTTTCAAGGCCACTGAATGAGCTTAAATTTATTCTAGTTTGTGCTCAGGCCTGTGTCTTTGAAATGATGAGTGTAAAATAGAATTCCATGTCACCTAGTACCTGAAAAACTTAATTACAGTAATGGCAAAAAAATAGGCAGAAATGGTAAAAAAAAAAAAAAAAAAAAAAAAAAACTCAAAATTCAAAATTTCTACTTTAAGACGTTCTGAAAGTTCTTACAGTCATCAGTCTCATATATTTGTCATTGGTATGCATACCCCATACCCATTGATCATTTGTATATTGATTGAATGGGCAAGAGTGGGCGGGGTTATAGTCAGATTTTGTGACCTGTTCAAATGCCTTGAGCAGCCTGGACAGTGATAGTCACCCACAAGGATTGACTGCAAAATCCAGTCATTATGCAGTACTGCAGTACTTAGAGCTACAGTATTTCGTCTCCAAAGAACTATGCATGGACAAATGAATCAGGGTCATGGGTGCCAGTTTGGTTGACGCTCCCAGAAGTTTCAAGAGCTTATCAAATGGTAGTAAGGGCTTCCAGATGGGTGATAGGCATGGAGAGATGTCAGAATGGACTGCATCTTCCACCAATTAGAGCCTTCATGGATGACATGACTCTGATAACAACAATGGTGCCATGTACAAAAGGGTTGTTAGAAAGGATAAGTATGAATCTTGTGGGCCAAGTAAGTCAAGTAGCATCTCTGTCACCAAGGAGAAAGTGGTAGTTCATGATGGAAGGAGAAGAAATCCAGTAAGGTTAGTATAAAGCTTGGGGAGGTGGTATAATGCAGACCTGAGTGACTTGAGGCCTGCATCAAGGAAGCCAACTTGGAGAATTATCCAAGCAGATGAGAAGGAGAAAAGGAGTTAGGTTAGTGGTTAGATTAGTTGTGCAACACATGTGTAAGCAAGAAGAGGCTTGCAGATGTGAAAGCTATGGTACTGGAAAAGCAGGGTCAGTGGTTGAGTTGGGAAGGGATGGAGAAAAACTTAGAGGGAATTGTCGGGTATGGAGTCTATTAACCTGTAAGTTTCTCTTGGGCGTGACCAACGAATGTTGCCATTGCCAGATAGCCTGAGAACACGGACGGATGGGGATCTGTCATGTTTGCTCTGTTCAGGAGATGCCACTTGGAGACATACTGTATGTCTGGCTATAAAGTCAACTTAGAACAGGGTCACTACAAGTATGTAGTGTTACAATCAGGTGTTAAAGAGCTTGATGGCAGGAAATGAGAGTAGGAGACAGCAGGTAAATGGAGGAGGTAGTCATAGCAGAGATATCCATTTTGTGCAGGTGAGAATGGCAAGGGAGTCACACAGTCAAGGAGTATTACACAAGTAGCAAAAGATTGGCAGATTGGCTGCACGTAGATGTGGGAGGAAGGTTGGTGGTCCCTCAAGAAATTTAAGCTCCAAGCTAACATTTATCATTGAAGTGGATTAGATGCTAACGGTCCAATTTGACTCAATGATACATGCTAATTTGGAGCTAAAATTTGTATTGCCAGACACAGAGAAGGACTAGATGAACAGGAGAAAGGTGTGGCTCAATTAATTAACTCGAGGGGAGATGGAAAATGAACATATTTCCACAAATGGTGGCGTGTTGCTTTAAGCAGGACTTTCTCAGGCCTGAAACACCCTGAGCTACACTACTGATGAGGTGTCCTATGGGTTACAATCAGGAAAGCTTCAATTTTCTCCCAAAGGTGCTCTTCATACACGCACATGTATCTTGTGTTCTTTGTAAACTTATAGTAGTATTCATGTTGATTTGAGTTGTACATGAATATTCTGAAAAATCTGAATACTGAAAAGTGGAATTGAGCTTTTACTTTACAAATCCAGTGTGATTCCTATTCACATAGTTTCCCTTGATACTGAAATGATACTGCTAATATGTAGGCCTATGTAGCCAAAGTAACTATAAATTTGCCTGGAAATCCAGACCCTGGTAATCTTTCAGATTAGGAGTCTGGCCAAGAATAATGTAAATGGCCCAACTCTAGCAGTGGCACCAAGCATGCATTTGAAACCTGCAATGCATGCAACTGAATAACGCTACGATCAATCACAAGGAATGATTCAAGGCAGCACTGTTGACATCAGTTTATCTTGTCTTTGGCCCACCTATGTCAGAAGCACCACTCTGATTGGCTACCTCAATTTTTTGAGGTAAATGCAACATGTATTATTGATCCTTGCCAGAGTATCTGCAGGCACAATTCAAATTGTGCTCTCGCAAGATCTCTGAACTTCTGCTCATTCAGTGGCCTTGAAAGAACATAATCATCAGCATTCTTCTTATAGACTGAAAAAATATATAACATTTTGGCCGCCCAGTAATGGTAATTTCACTAAGCCGCTAGACTAAAAAGCATAAAATAACCTGAATGTGAACAATTTTAAAACGTAAAAGGTACTAATTTCAATGTATTGATTTTAATCTGTTTAAACTTTGACCCAGCTCTTGCACAGTATGAACTTACACAACACAGCATACAGTGTTTAACTGTATATTGTGTAGGCCAACTACTGTACAGCGGACTGACTAATTGAGATCATGCACTTTATCATTGTAGGCAATTACAGGAATGGCCATTGACAATCACCTGCTGGGGCTGAGAGAAATGTCTAAGGAGTTGCACATGGACATGCCTGACATCTTCACTGATGAAACTTACACAGTCAGCAATCACTTCGTCCTTTCCACAAGCCAGGTATTAGACAGAAGCTAAAGAGCGTTCCTAATGGTTGGGTATAGGCCATGTGGGCAAACATCTCACTGAGTCTGATTCCTTATCAGGTCCCCACTACACTGGATATGTTCTGCTGCTACGGTCCCGTGGTCCCTAATGGCTATGGAGTATGTTACAACCCCCAGCCGGACGCCATTCTCTTCTGTGTGTCCAGTTTCAAAGACAGCGACGAGACATGCTCTGAAACATTTGTCACACATCTGGAGGCATGTCTGTTGGAGATGGAAAGTCTATGCTGCAAAAATAGCGGTACTGCGTCAAATTGATCAGATGGTGTATTTTGTAGCTCGGCTTTGATATTTAAAATGAGAAAGTTTCATCCAAATCCGTGCAGTACTTTTCGAGTTATGTTGCTAACAGACAAACAGACAAACAAACAAACAAACAAATGTGACCGAAAACCTTGGAGGTACAGTAATAATAAACACTTTTAAAGAAGTAATTTCATGAAAATTAATAGTAGCCTAAAGGTGATACTTAATTCATTCTAAGGTTGGTTTTAGTTCATCTTACAGTAGGCCTATGTACTGAATAAGTAGCTTTTAGCAATAATAACAAAGGAAAACTCCTTGTTAGAGGTAACTCAGTGCCGTCAGTAAGAAAAAGAATGAGGAAATTTGGTGCAATATACTCAATAGAGGAGTGGCAGGTGAAATTAACCTATGGGTGAGAGTTCCATTTGCCCCCTTAGGCCGCGATCACACCAAAAGCAGATTTCTGCTTGCAATCTGTGTTGCGCCTCCAGCTGATTTTTAGGTTGTGAACAGACCGAACACCGATTTTTAAAAAGTCCGCCACGCACATTCCATTGTTGACAGTTATCACGCTTGTAACATGAGGCGGATTTTTTTCATTTCTCCGCCTTGAGTAGAACTTTTTTCTATTCGTTCTGCTCGGGGCAGACAGGCGGAAAATCTGCTTTCTGCCTTGTGCAGATAATCGGCGCAGAATCTGCTCACTTCCAATAAGAAACAACAGAAATATCGGCCTCGTCCTGAAAAATCTGCCTTTGGTGTGTCCGCGGCCTTAGGTTAGCTTTAGCTGCCAGCTTTCTATCCAGTCTATGTTGTATCAAATTTTCTTGTTCTTTCTGACAGTCACAAACAAATTACTTAAGCACACTCTACTGTTGTTCTTTATGGCGTACATGGTGCACTTTAGACAACAAGAAAAAAAGACAACTCAAGAATCTTGTCTGTGATCACTGTGTATTTAATTGTAATTGTATTCCAAGAATATGCTTCAGCTGTTTTAAATATCGTATCAGTGAGACAGTGTGTTTGTGAGATAGTCTTGAGAACTAACTAAAGTCTGACATATACATGTATGTGTAAAAGTATTTTCATATTTTTGTGCAGTTATGTTTTTGAAAATCAATACTGTGAGTATATCAAATTATATATTACAAATATAACATAGTAGGGGAAACTGGAAAATTGGACAAACTACCAGAGATAAAGAACTTTAACAAACCACACCAATTCACACCAATTTGTCAACTGAGCAAAGCATATTTAAAGAGAATGTCTGTTGCTTGAGCTTGCTGATAGGAAGAGTAGTTCAATCCAATTCAATTGATTTCAATTGTATTTAGCACCATTTACAACAATAATGATAATCTATATGCTACTACTTTTGATTCCATGAGGGCAAGTTGACCCAGTCGTGAATTATTGAAACACACATAGTACATAAGTGATGTACACACTAACCTGGAGCAGTAGGGGTTAGGTGGAGCAGTGAGGGGTGAGGTACCTTGCTCAGGGGCACTTCAGAAATGGTCCACTGGTTGGGGATTGAAACCAGCAAGGCTAAAGCCCTAACCAGTAGGCCATGGCTGCCCCCTGCAAGAATTGTCTCATGGTGCTTTACAGACATTAACAAGGAGCACCCAAGTGCAACAGGGGCAAAGTAGTTATTCAAGGAAGAAACCTTGGGCAGATCCAAGGCTCAAGGGGTAAGACAGCTGCTATGGGTCAAGCAGGAGAAGTACATTCAGGTTACCATAAGTGATTCCGGTCAGAAGGTCCCATAATTCCAATTTTTTCCCAAATGTTATATGGCAGTCAAGTAATAGGTGGGTGGGTGACTGGACAGCATAATAGCAGCCAGATGTAATGTTATGTAAATGTAAAGTCAGGGAGTGAGATCGATCATGGAGCTAACATTGGATGGAGTCATGATGTCATGACAAATGCAATCGAGAGAGGAGTCGGTTGCAAGGCGTCTAGGAGAGTCGGTCCCGGCATAGGAAGAGTGACGAGAACGAATAGCTAGAGTACCAAATAGCAAAACGGCAGTTAATGCTAACTAAAGAGAGCAAGGAATTTTGGGTTCAGTTTAATGATCCTTAAAGTTTGCTATTTTACACTTAAAACCTTGTTTTCAGATTGTTTCTGATGGAATACAATGGTTAAGGTTGACATTTTGACATATGCTCCTAGTCTGAGAATTGAAGTCCGAGATTGTTGCTGTGGCTTTCCCGTCCCCCTCAGCAGGGCCGGTCCTGCGCTATTCTGGGCCCGGGTGCAAGTCGCGTAAACCAGACCCCCCCCCCCCCCAA
>JASCQY010000031.1:11752267-11765822 GCA_030264315.1 Sardinella tawilis
AAAAGACACTAATTATTGCTCCTTAGTTCTTAGTTTTTTGCAAGTGCAGGTAAAGTCTGAGGAATCTGAGCTCAAGTCCAAGTCAAGTCTCAAGTCTTTGAGGAGCAGGTCTTGGTCACAAGGTTAAGGCAAGTCTCAAGTCCAGTTTGGTAACACACATTGCCAACCTTTGCTATCTGGATTGTAATTCAGCTGCATGCACACACACACACACACACACACACACACACACACACACACTGTGCACAGTTAGGCCTAAACAGTAGGTTGATATGCAAGGGAATTACAGTTAGCCTGAACTATTTCAATATGATAAACAATATAATAAGTCCCCCATTCCCAAATCTTGAATCTGAGTCAAGTCTCAAGTCCAATGTGAGTGACTCAAGTCCAGGTCCCAGAAATGAAGCCCCATCTTTGGCTCTGCTCCCATTAGCCTATCAGTAGGCCTGGAGAATCCAATACACATCAGGTTGCCAATTAGGTTTTCAGTTTCACTTTCCTATTAACTTTTTCACGTTGAAGTCACTCTGCGGTACAATATTTCCTCGTTAAATATCACCATAAACTATGATGAAAACCGTCAACAGGGACAAGATGGTTGTCATATCAGGTATATTTAAAGGCAATTTGGCTGAAGACTCGATGGTTTCACTTAAACAAAGACGTGCAACAATTCATTTCAGTTTCAGTTCGTCTTACAAGTCACGGAGATGTGCCTGTTGCTGTACAGTTGCTCTGTTTGATGTTATTTCACAGTAATGACTATTGGTTTCGACTACTACTGAAAACGAAAAAAAAACCCCGCAAACAATTAATTTTAGTACAATGCAAGCCAATTCAACTCTCTGAAGCATTCTGAGGACCCTAAGCTGGCATTTTTGCATGGACCTGATTGCTAAATGCAGAGATAGGAGAGATAGGAGATAGGGTATCAGATAAGAATACAGTACATATTTCGTCATGTCTAAAGCCTAAATTAAGGCGTGGCATTACATAATGGGTAGACCTGCATCTGGTTGGAAAGCCTCATGATGATACGAGCCAGCTGGTTTATTCATTGGTCTAATTGGGCGTTAAGTCCCTTCCATATCTTTCTAAGCTTTCTGTTATTTGATGTTAGCCCATGGTAGCCAACACTTGCCAACATATTCTCTCAGTGATGTTGCTGACATCTTCAGCTGACGATAAATCTTAGTGAGTTTAAGATTTGGAATGCGCGTATCTACTGAAATACAAGGCAGGCACGAATTGATGTGTGGAAATATTTGACAGACTGTGCTCATAGCAAAGCTGCTGGATCGATAAGAATGGGATATTTAAGTGGAATCCTGACCTTCCTCAACTGCATCGTATGTTTAATGACTGAAATCGAAGGCAGGAGACTTAGGCAACCCAGATGCCCAGCTTTCTGTATCTGCACCAAAGATAGCGCACTATGCGAAGGCGCGAGAACGATACCCCGCACTTATCCTCCAGATGTCATCTCCTTGTAAGTGTTCTGCAAAGATTAAAAGACCTTCCGTTTGAACGATTTACAATTACATTGTGCTGTTAACGCAGGTATAATTTTTGGTAGTGTTTTGCCTAGTTTCACAGGCTCCAAGTAAGCTAATTACGCAAACTAGGCGAATGCGTAGCCAACACTTTGGATGGCCTCAAATTGCGTAAAATATGCGATATTAGTGTAGCCTACATTATTATTGACTATGTCTTTGCCTGTTTTAAAGATCATTTATGAAGTCGGCATTCAGTGAAATCCCCAAGGAGAGTTTCATCCATGCGCCAGCTCTTCATCTCCTGTGAGCTCTCTAGGATTTTCCTGTAAAAGTATGGTTGTCTAACTGCGCTGATTTATTCAGTTTCTCATCACAGCTACAGTTTTCACATTGTACCATTTTCTGTAGCCTTTTCACAGCTAATTCATTTGACGCCATAAATGAGGATGCGTTCATAGGACTTCCACACTTGGAATATCTGTAAGTGTCACTTTCCCTATGATAATTACAGTGCATCAGGCGGTTATACTGAAAGAACACCCCACAACACAGAGACACAAAGACAACACTGGTTTATGTTGTAGCAGGGTTGACATGGCTCTAGGAAATAAAAAAGATTAGGAAAGATTTGCATCTGCCTTGCCTTATACTTTACTGTGGGTAGCTCACTAGTTGTACCGATGCTTTTCACTCTTCATTGTTACTGTACAGTATGTCCCTGTCATTTGCTGTGATCTGATATTCCTTGTGCCTTCTAGCGTTGGGTTCCTAAGCAAATTCTGGAAAATATTTGTGTTTCCAGACCACCTGTAGCAAGGCAAGACGTGCACTAGGGATTGGTTTCTGCATTGTTGGCTATCTAAGCTGTGGTCCTACACTATTGGACACTGATTGTCCTTGCCTTCCTTTAAGCACCTGTGAAGCCAGTAAATCATTGTGAAAAAAGTATTTTCCCAAGTAGGAACATGTGGGCAAGCTTAGGTCATATAGTGAGCACACACCAAGCCAACAGTCTGATGACTCGGTCTGTTGCCCAAATTTACAGTAAGATGCATCCGCTGATATATTGACAGACCATGGTGACTAGTTTGTAGTGGTGGCAGTTGGCAGTCGTTGGCGGTTCTCTGAAGTTGACCTACTGTAGTGTGCAAACACTATTTTGGCTCCCCTCCCCAGCCATAGTCCACTGCTGTACTGCAGGGCATGCATTATTTTCATTTAAATGAATACCCTTATTTAAGCAATAGGCCAAGCAAGTGTAAAGTCAGTGAGTGAAGTGTCTCATGTCCAAACTAATAGCACACGCACACCAGGCAGACTTCAGACAATTTACTATGATGCCTACTGCAGATGGCTGTGCTGCAAATTCAACACGTGCATGCTGCTCACATTGGAATTAAAATCGACAAGCCCAAACCTATCAGACGTCCAACCATATGCATGGTCAGAAAAGTATTGAAACTTCAGTATGGAAAAAATATGAAATTTTGAAATAGAAAAGGTGTAGGAAGCTTGGCCTTGATATTTCAGGTCAGTAATAAAACAATCATTTTAAAGCATTTTGTACTGTATGTATACTGTAGGCTATATTGTGTGTTAACATGTAGCTTGTGTGTCCTTCTGTGTCCTTCTGTTCTTCTTAAATTTGCATTAGTGACTTTTGTCTTTTGCCTGAATTTCTAGATTTATTGAAAACAACCAAATCAAATTCATATCACCATATGCTTTGAGAGGATTGAAATCACTCATTCATTTGTAAGTACTGTCAGCTGTTACTGCCTCTATGCAACATAATTTACAATACTCACCTTTTACAGCACAGTAGACGGTTTTGTTGATGGTACCCATCCTCTGTAGATGGGAGTTTGCCATGTGAGCAGTTAGTTTTCTTTCTGTGCTATGGTTGTAAAGATAGAAATAAGATAGTGACTTTGAGAGCATACAGTGTACTCAGTTATGTCTTCATGTGTCTACAGGAGTTTGGCCTACAATAATCTTGAGTCTTTGCCGAAGAATCTGTTCAAGGGTATGGATGCATTAACAAAAGTGTAAGTATAAATTGGTTATTTCATAGTATTTCACTCTGTAAATATGAGGATTGAAGGTTCTTACCTCACAAAGACCGGTCACCAACAAAGGCAGTTCAACAGACTGGTTGCCATTTCACATCACAGGTCATTTGAAGAGACTATTATATTGACAGTGTACTGACAAGTGTCTGGAAACCTTCTCCACCTGTAGAAGAGGGGATTAAAAAGTTGTCCTATTGGCACTTACACATTTATTGGCAAAATTAAGTAATATGAGGTGTGAAATGTAATCTTTTGATATGATACCTGGATATGAATGTATATAGCCACCTGCTCCTTCATGCATACGGTACATGTTTGAGGGACCATGTGTGAATGGACATTTGCTCTTAAATACACTAAATCTCAGAGAATGCAGATTAAATGAGTCTGCAGACTTGCAGATTCCTGACCTGGTTGTCTGTTGTGTTCATCTTTAGAAACATCACCCTCTTGGGCCCAAGCCAGAGGCTTGTAAACCAGACATTTTGGCTGGGCACAAGTAGAACAAAGGGCTGTGTGGCCTTTCCCTACAAAGACAGCATTTGGAGATCCATTTCTATGCACTTTCAGTCGTCACCATGACACTCTCTGTTTAGAGGCTGGTTTCAAAACAACAACAGCTCTTTCTGGCCATTTGCAGGCCATGTGCAAGTGCAGATGCTAGTCTGGACACTCAAGTAACCCAAATAATTATGTCTTATTACTTAAGTAAGCTGCACAAAGATAACATAACTTGATAAACTAACATTTATCACATAATTGGATAAAAAGTGCCAATTAAATATAGTTGTAAAGTAATGGGTTTACTTATGGTGTTATAATAAGAGCAAAAGCAATGCTATAAATCCAGTAAGACAAGGTTTCTCAGTGTTGGAAATGAATTTACTGTAGTTAGCATTTTTTGATGTCGTAGATAATCCTGTAACATTCTTTTTCAGAGATCTTCGTGGAAATCATTTCAACTGTGACTGTGGCCTCAAGTGGTTTGTAAACTGGATGTACTCTACTAATGCCTCGGTGGATCAGATCTACTGTGGTGGCCCAGCACTCTTACAGGAGAAAAAGGTCAATGACCTTGTGCCACAGTCATTTGATTGTATTACAACAGGTGGGAGCTTCTTATCCACAGACCACCCAGTGTTTCATTACGTACATAGCTGCAAGAGAATGTTTGGTGTAAGAAGACCATCAAAACATGATTTGATTTGTTTTTTTCTTTTTCCCGTACAGAGTTTGCATCTTATCAGTCCCTTAAATTCCAGTCAATTTCAGCGGAGGCATTCACATTTGCCAATAACCAGTATGTGGTTTTTGCTCAACCTTTTACTGGAAAGTGCAGTTTTCTTGAGTGGGATCATGTTGAGATGGTGTTCAGAAACTTTGATGATATAGACAGTAAGTACAACAAATGCAATCTTGCTCAAACTAATCTTGCTAAAACATTTTCTTATTCACAATGTACGTCCATCCTGATCCTTTAGGTACCTCCACTGTGATTTGCAAACCACTGGTGATTGATAGCCAGCTGTTCATCATTGTAGCCCAGCTGTTTGGGGGCTCCCATATCTACAAACGGGATATCCCCGCTAACAAGTTCATCAAGATCCAGGATATTGACATCCTCAGGATACGGAAGCCCAACGATGTGGAGACATTTCAAGAAGATGGTGAGTCCTTCTTTGTCATTGCAGACAGCTCCAAAGCTGGCTCCACGACCGTCTACAAATGGAACGGCAATGGCTTCTACTTCCACCAGGCCCTGCACCCATGGTACCGGGACACAGACGTGGAGTATCTGGAGATCTCTGGAAGTCCCCATCTTATCCTCTCCAGCAGCTCCCAGAGGCCTGTGCTGTACCAGTGGAACCGGAGCGCCAAGAGGTTTGAGCGGCGGACAGACATTCCCGAGATGGAGGATGTTTACTCGGTGAAGCACTTTCAAGCGGACGGGGAGCTGTACATCTGCCTCACTCGCTTCATTGGCGACTCCAAGGTGATGCAGTGGGATGGCTCCATGTTTAACGAACTACAGACAATGCCGTCTCGTGGCTCAATGGTCTTCCAGCCTTTCACTGCAGGCAAATGGCAGTATGCAGTTCTGGGCAGTGACTACTCGTTTACACAGGTGTATCGGTGGGACACAAAACAAGGAAAATTTGATCACTTCCAGGAGCTTAACATTCAGGCGCCCCGGGCCTTTTCACTTTTGTCCGTTGACAATCGAGAGTTCATGCTGGCATCCAGTTTCAAAGGAAACTCAAAGATTTATGAACATCTTATCATTGACTTAAGCAACTGATGCTTGCCCAGGTTATGCTGTGATGCTAATGGTGTTGAGTTTGGATGCCAAGCTATGTGCATGAACAATTGGAGCCTTCATTAATATCTTTAGTGTCCTGTGATTGACATCATGTTGCTGTTTTGTAGAAGTGTGTTGTGAAGAATGTTTTGAGAACTTTCTTAACCCTTTTTAACATAATGTTCCACTAGTTTCAGAAGTGCTTTAACAGAGTTCTAAAACGTAGAACCAGATTTGCCAAATGAAGTGTTTACAATATTCTTGTACCTGTCCACTTGAAATGATTATTATTTATTGAAGTCTTTGCAAGAAAATGAGGCCAAGTTAGTAGAAAAATATTAAGAAAATAACATAAAATAATTTATAAGTGGTTCAATGATTACTTTCTTCACTAAAGTTTTTCTATTTGCTTGTTAAAAATTGCACTAATTATTATTATATTTTCAGCATCGTCTCAAAGCACTGGAAAACATAAGTACCTGTAGGGTGGCTTGTTTTGACCCGAAAGTTTCTTTCACTGAGAGTGTCTTGAGTGTCTTGAAAGCCAAAGGAGAGACAGAAGCCATAATTGTACAAAATCCCCTAAAATGACTAAAAAAGCAACAGGTATGGACTCATGCTTATTAAACTCACCTTGTTAATGCAGTGGATGAAATAAGACATCTGATTGTTCTCTTTCATTTCCTCCCAGTTTTAATGTTGTTTATCAGAGATGGAACCTTAAATTGGTCATTCACAGGTGTTCCAGTGCAGACTGGATTAGTCTAACCATGGGGTTGGGTTAGATGTCCACTGAACATACTGTAAGCAAATGCTAAGAAACACACAAGCACAGCTGTCTAAGTTCCAAGCTGCTCTCTAAATTGTTGCCCTACTGTAAATGCAGTGCATTTCCTATTGCAGAAAGTGGGGTGGTCTTGCCTGAAGCCCAAGGACTAGAGCTAACACAGTGCCTCAGTACAGGTGCCCTTTCTGCACATACTGTATGACATCTATTTTCTACTGAGGAGGGTGACAGCCTCTGCCAACCCATGGTTAGTACGGCAGATTAGAAATCAAATGAGTACAGTAAAATATACTGTATATAACTGTCCCTTACTACTTCAGGTGGTCTAAGACATTTTATTCATCCCATATTGTCAGTATAAAGCAGGACATCTCTCTCTCACTCTCTCACACACACAATATATATATATACTGTATACTGTATATAATAAATAGATCTTGTCAACATTTGTCATAAATCTAAACTGGAAAGAAAAAACACACATGAGATGTGGAGATCAAAGTCAACCTGATCAGCAAGTTGTATAAGTGCATCAGAGCTTGTAAATACAGTACTTGACTTGCTTACAGGAGATACAGTACAATCATAAAGATTACTTGACTGATATGAAGTCTTTCCAGAGTCTAAGAGTCTCGTTACCATCCCACTTGTAATTTCACAATTGTCTATATAGTTTATGTACAGTCTCTTAGGCATGTGCAGTATAAACATAGAATGTTTGTTATTTACAAAACAAGAATCAAGTAAAAGTTGGATTTGGATCTGTTAGGGCGAATGGATGAATCCTCAGAAATTATGCCTACAATACAGTGATATTGTTTTTGACAAGATTGAGAGCAAGTCTACAGTACCTGTAGGTGTAATGCATAAATTCATAGCGTACTGTAGTATAGCCATAATGAGATGAAATGGATTATTCCACATGTTAACCTGTACAAATGGAAAAGCAAATGATTTGCCTCATATACAGTATAGCCGTTCCGAGGACAAACCTGATGGTCATAGTTCTAAGGAGGTGAACAACATTATTGCCTGGATGGTTGTTTTCAAGCCACGTACTATACAGCAGAAAATAGACTGAATTAGCAAAGCAGGCTGTTGGTAAACAAGGGTCTCATGGACTGAAAACATTTCTGTTCAATCTTCATGTTTGCCACTGAAGAAAGACAGCTGCTGTACACGCACAGACAGACATCATTGTCGTATGCCCTCAGTATGGTGAACTCTTTTTTCGACCCTTCATTTCTGTTCATTCACAGCTTCAGCTCATTTGTAATTTTGCAAGCAATGTTCTTGAAGGCAATGGATGTCCCAGATATCCTCTTGAAACGTACGCCATTGAGGGAGAGGCGGGGCAGCTTGCACACCTCCATTTCCCATTGGACAAGGCTGTCCTGCCGTGCGTCGCCATGGACACAGAAGAGGAGGAAGCGCTCGCGCTGCTCATAGTCACAGCTGTTGACATCCAGAACCTTCCGGATCTCACGCATCATGTCCCCCGGCTCCATGGACGAGGTGGTCTTCATGCTCCAGGTGAAGCGCAGAGAGCGGGGCTTGGCGTCACGGCCCTCCTCCTTGGCCTCTCCGGAGGCACTCCTGCAGGGGAAGAGAGAGACGGTGGAATGGACAACATCCAGGACAGCCAGAGAAGAGCCAGAGCAGTCAAACTGAACTTACTGTACATGAGAGAAAAATCCTACATGACCTAGACAGTCATTATATGGCCAGGGAAACATTAATCCCCATGGTACTGTAAGTGCTGGCATCATTAAACATGTTTTTCTACTTGCATGATTAGAGGCTGCTATGTGATATGAAAGTGAGTGGAGTGGCCAGTGCTATTTACAAAGAAACCTGCTGGCGAATGGCAAAAAAAGAAATGGAAATCTAATGCCCTAAGCCCTTCCAAAGAGGATTAGCAAGTAGTGTCAGAAGATTTGCTTTTGAACCATTTTACGGTGAAAAGGATTTCAGACTATATAAAACTTGCCAGAACACATAGTTCCTTGACATTTCAAAGAGTGAAAAAATACATAAGGTTATGATTCACTTGATTTATTGTGATATATATTGAAGTTTATAACCTGTATGTACCCAAGATTAGAAAAGTAAAAAGCAGCATCCCCAAGCCATACTGGTCAGAACTGCCCCAAGCAAACAGGCAATCCATGATAGGCCTCACCTTGGAGTGTCTGTTCTGCCACTTGCCTCTCCTTCACTCGGAAACCTCAAAAGTAATGAGCGATTACAATTTAGTACTCTCACACACATACTGTACACACACTGTACGCCCACACACACTCACAGTGGAATACAATTGCTCTGAAACATATGGATTTTCAAAGGACAATCATTCACGGAGCTGAACCAGGTTGTGCATTTTGAAAAATCATATTTACATTTACATTTACAGTTTACAATAGTATTCTCACACACACACACTCACACAATGGAATTAAACAGCTTTGAAACACATTGATTTTCAATGGACAGCCATTGAATCTTGCTATCTTGGGGCTCAAACAGTGCATCCCAGAAATGTGGACTCGAGTCACGATTTTAATGACTTCAGACTTGGCTTGACAAAACAAGTCATGACTGGTGACTCGACTTGGACTTGAATGCTACTGACTCGAGACTCAACTCAGACTTTGTCTGTTCGGCTTGTAATGACTTGCAGTCACATGACATGTTATACTGTCTCATTCACCTCTACAGTAGCATAAAAAATATAATATGAACACGGTGGGGTTGACTGAACATCAGGCCAAGACTCATGAAAAAAGACAGCTTAAAGGCATACTATGCAATGTTTTAGGTTCATTTATCAGCTTCATAGTTACTAAGATGGTTATATGGCTCATTCCGAGGTGAATGAAGGCTGGCCTCAATCCTTTCCTCGCACAAGGACTTGGTTCGCGCAAAAGGAAACCTTACCAGAATGAAGCTGAAATCACGCTTATTACCTTCAACATAATTCCATGAAAATGACCATCACTGGATCATTTCCAGACCAATCCACAAGTACAAATCTTGTTGCCATTTTGTTTTGTTTTTTTAATTATATTAAATGAAATCCTCCCTGTAGGGGGAGCTTGGGAAGTGAAAAATTGCAGGCTCGCATAGGATGCCTTTAAAGGAGTACTAATGGAGGATGAGATGAAAAAGAGAGGGAATGAGAAATCAAGACGGAAGGCGAGAGAGAGAGAATGTTTCTTGTCTCTATTTTGTGTGCTTTGGTAATATTGTGAATATTGTGAACATTTATGCCAATAAAGGATATTTGAATTTGAATTTGAATTTAAATTTGAATTTGAAATGTGACAATGGTGAATGGTGCAGGGGTCATGTCTAACCTTCGTACAAACTTGGAGGTGATTTTGCTGATGATGCCGGTGGACGTGCCGCGGCGAGCCTGGGCAAGAACGGCGGTGTCGTGGGAGAGGGTGGGGGAGGCAGGAGGGCCGTCGTAGGTGGCACTGCGGCGGTCACGGAGCTGAGCACCATGGAACGTACTGCGGCTTGAAGTGCCGCGCGGAAAGCGTGTGTGATCCGGGGTGCTGATACTGTGGGCTGAGGGGGAGGTGGGGGGAGGGCGGGTGGTGGAACTTGGATAGAACAGACACACATACAGCATAGAAACACAGCACTGGGGTCAGTACTCGGAAAATGAATTAGTTACATGTCACCTCTAACTTCTTTCACATGTACAGTAAATAGATGACTTTAATCGATGCTCCTTCCGGAAAGTAGCCTCACTGTGTTACTTTGCTTAACACACATACTTTACACACATACATTACTTTACCCTTACTTTACCTTTTGGCCCTTTATACAGTACATTGAGCCTGGACTGTTCAGTTTGACCAATTAGTTATATTAGTTATAGTAGTAAACTTGCAACATTTAGCAACTCCATAAACTCTCTGAGCAGTGCTAGCTTACATTAGCAACTCCATAAATTCTCTGAGCAGAGCTAGCCTACAGTATCATTAGCAACTCCATAAACTCTCTGAGCAGAGCTAATCTATCTGTTATCCCAGAGGCCTACTCACCCTGGGTTATATTCACTGTTGTCCTGGATAGGAGGTAAAGTGCTTTTGGAAGGGTGGCCTGAGGCAGACATGGACTTGACGTGTCGGGTGGGCGTAGGCACCACATTGGGGGAGGCCACCGACAGAGAGGGACTGTAGGACAGAGCAGGTACGGTAAGAGCAAAACAAACATGCTTTAGGCTGGACTGGCTAGTTCACCACTCCTGCTGAAGCACTGGTCTGATTCTGTGCAGAGCTATGTTGGCTGCTTTATTAATTTAACTAATTAATTAACTAATTTCACTGCATTCTTTACATCAGTAAACATATGCATGTGACAAATAAGATTCCTTGTATGAGGCTGTGAGCAGTGCTCACCTGCTGTCTTTGCCATTGAGGACGGCTGAGAAGTGGTCAGCTGAGCGCTCACACACATAGGAGTTCCTGTGGCTCTGGTGGAGAGACAAGAGGGGAGAGAGCAATGAGGGGGCTGCCACTGGCACTGGCACTGGGGAACATCATGGGCCTGAGGCTGGAGGTCTGCACTCATGCGAGACACGCAGGAGCACCCAGCCAAAAGATAGTGGGCGAGGGAAAAAAAAATATTTGATTGTTGATTACAAGTGTGGGCAGGAAGATACTGTTTTTTTTACGGTAGGATAAATGTGACTGTGAGACTCACAAAACAGAAATACTTGTTCCAGACGTCTATCCTCCATCTATCCTTATAATGTATAATGTATAATGTAAGGGCAATTCCATATCAGTTGGAACGGGTTCGCATGGAGGCCAACTGGAACAACACTAATTAAACATTTGCACTCAAAGCACTGATTGATGCCACGTACAGTACGTTTGTACAAAAAATAACTGTGTATGCACTCTATTATTTGGTTTGCACTTGATTTTGAAACTATGGCCTTATTAAAATAAGTAGGGGCAATTCCATATCAGTTGGAACGGGTCCAACACCATGGTCCTCAGTTTTTCCTGATTTTTGGTCCAAATATTCCTCCATGTCTCATCAGAAGAAAGCAGAAAAATCAACTTGATATCTTGGTTTCTGAGATATGGTTCTTTAAACATGGAGTGGCATGACCAAGAAAAACACTGCAATTTTCAGTTTTTCATTAGGACCAATTTTTATATACCCATCTCCTCTCTTAATGCATCAACATTTTTTCCTGAAAATTTGCAAAAATTTGACCAAAAATCGGGAAAAACTGAAGGCCATGGTGTCGGACCGGTTCCAACTGATATGGAATTGCCCGCAACGAAAATTCTGAAACCATCAAGGCTAACAGTGACAACAAGACTTAAATACTTAGCAGTTTAGTAGGTCTATAGGCCCAAAAGGAACACAGTGCAGTGCTACCAATAGATTAGGTATTCTATTTATGAGCCAAGCGACACTCATCAGTGGTGACTTTATAGAGCTGCAATGATAAGGGCAAGGGACAAAGGCATTGTTTGAAATCTATCACATAAAGTTCACCTGCAGAATTTTACGTTTGGGAGTCAAACGAAACAAGAGGGATGCATTTTTACTAAATTTTGCAAAATTGTGTTGGAGTGGGCTAGAGAAGAGAGAATCTGCCCTAGACAGACCTCTGGGGCAAACCACAGTCCAGTGAGAGAGTAATGAGTGAGATTACCCCTGACGTGGCAGACAGTTTTTTCTTGTCAACAGCATGTAATGGCGAGGCTTGAAGATCAGCTTTAGAGCCAGCAGAGGTGGACTTAGCTGAACCGTCTCTCTCCTCCCTCTGTATGGCATCAACAATGCTGATCTGAGCATGCTTGGAGACCGGCACAGCTGGGGAAGCAGATTGGCCCACTGTCAATGTAGCAACCAACACCCCCCACAGAGAGAAAGGGGGTGGAGAGAGCGGGAGAGAAAGAGAGAGAGGGGGGGAGAAAACGAAGAGCAATTAGTATTCAAGTATATACTTTTTGTTTGTCTTAAAATTATTCTCAGTTTTGCTCTGTCACTGTATCACTTTCTTGCCTTTCAAATTCTTTTTTTTTTCTGGCAAATTCTTGCCATTGGTGGAGAGGCTTAGGTGAGGCGGAGAGGCGAGGAGAAAGTCTGCATGCACTTCTGTGTTCTGTGTCAAATGAATGTAGCTTTCTACTAAAGCTCATGTTGCCACAACTGAACTCTGAAACTGAATTTAGACGTCAGAATTTAGTTTTTCAGTAATTCTACCTCCCCTTTTACAAATATTACTGTAATACTACAACTCATAAGTCACAGATATGATCATGTTGGATGAAATTTATTTTCTCAGCCCACCTATCTTTTTTAGACTGTGACTGTGTGTGTTTGTACACCTTGTGTATGTCTTTGTGTATTTTGTCTTCGTTTTGAAGAGAGTGAGTCTGTTTCACACAGCAGTCAGTCACTCTCACCATGATCGCTAAAGCGTCGCTGCTGTTTCTGACTCTGACTGGTCCCAATGCTGCGCTGGACCACAGAGGGGTTGGGGGACGGAGCAAGGCTGTTGGCCAGCTCACTGCTGGGCCTGCTCCTCTGAGACGGGTTGCTAGTTGCAGATTCATTTCCTTCCAACTGGACGTAAAGAGAGAAATAGGTGCAATTGATGAGGGGAAAAAAACTGCTGTCAGTGTCAAACACAGAAATCTACAGTACAGGGTTTCCACTTACAGTATAGTTATAATATAGTTTCAGGACTGCTTCTGTGTACGTGCTGGTTACTCCAATTTGAATTTAGATTGAAATGTTAAAAATAGCTTGTTAACCAGTGACACCAACAGTATGACCACAGTGTTTATGCAAAGGTCATATGCAAACAAACCCATCAGTGTCACCATAAGCTCATTGTGAGGAGGCCTACCGAGTG
>JASCQY010000031.1:11789168-11799336 GCA_030264315.1 Sardinella tawilis
CTTCCTGACTACCCGTCAGTGTCCAGTCTGAAAAAATATAAGTTTGTAAACATAGTTTTTATACAAAAAAAAAACTTAATACAAAAAGTACATTTCTATGCAACACTAAGATTCCAAAAGTATTGTATTAGATGTTATATTTTGTTCATAGTCACATAGATGTGGGCATAGAATGTTCCCTGTTAGAGAATATCAGGATGCTCTTTTTATGCATGTTCAACATTGTTTCTTTCTCATTGGCTCATCTGTGCTCCCATCCCTGCTGATAAGAATCAGGCTATTTTGCCCTGAGGTCATGGAGCTGAGCACACAGGTATACCTTACAAGGCAGAGCATGCATTGGCTTTGGCTTTCTGCTCAAACAAGTCAATAAAAGCCACTGGTATGCTAAACATTTTTGGAAAGCAAGAAACACAAGGCATGAGTGGAATCTGATCAGGGCTAAAGGCCATCCAATGGGCTGTCAACTCTTCAAGTACTTAAGAAAATAATGAATGTGTGGAGCATCAGTGGGGATCAGGCCTAGCTAGTCAGTCAGTCTGTCTGTCTGCCTGTCAGTCACATTCCCTCCCCTTCAGCATCTGGGGTTTTTGTGAGGTGAAAAAAAAGTAAAAATTTGCTCATCCAGCCTGAAATCCAGGACAGATGTGGAGAGAATGAGGAAGAATGAGATAGCAGAAGCCACGAGTAATGCTCCGATTTGGACAGACGCCTGAAACATTGTTCTCTGGCACATCCCTTTGAGCCAACCACCCATCCAAATGCTAATGTGCATTTAGTATGACCTTATTTGTTAACATCTTTAGCCTGTGTGGCTGTTTTTTATCTGCACAATTTACACACACTTTAGAGCAGTCAAGTCATTTTCATTGCTACTGACTGAGTTATTAAGTTTAATTTAACTGCTAAACTGCCAGGCTTTATGAAACAACACAAAATAATCCATAACAAACTGAACTGGAATAACTAATAACTTCTGACCCCGGTTTAGTGTCTTTTCTTGGTGTTGGTTTCAATGACGGGGCACTGGGGGGGAGGCAGGTGCAGTACTGGGTCTGGGCAGATGCAGTCCTGCCCAGGAAAAACAGTTAAACTGACCTCAGAGGTGTCCTACATGTGTTTAAGTTTTCTGATACATTTCTATTTTTGACCCTTTCACTTAGGCCTATTTTCACCACTGTAAAACTGTAAATTCACAGTTAATCTTATGTCTGATGATGCTGAAATAGTTGACCAGGAGAGGAGGGGAGGGGAGTGGAGTGCTGTATTTCACTGCAGGCGCAGCAACACAGTATAAGAACAGCTATCAAGCATCATCAGCCCTGGAAGTGTCTCTTTAAAAGAGAATCATCAGCACTGGCCCAGCCCAGCCTCTTTAATGGAGAATGATAAATGAAGTAGAGAACATATGGTCTTCAGGCATGTTTTCCATGTGGACAGTAAACACACACAGTAGCATAGCCTTCTAATAAAATAACGCATTCCAAACATATCCATGAGTCCTTTTACCAATGATGGAAAAACCTTGAACCAACTTAGAATTTGTAGAAAACAATGATTTTATTAATTAGCTTTGTTTTTCACAAACATATTTCATTTAATACTTGAAAATACAGTGGTTAATGTGTGAAATACATTTCAAATACAGAAATGCCAAGATGGATTTGGCATAGAAACTCATACTGACAAAACTGATCATGATATGTGATCAAAACTTCACCATACAACTAGTTAAAGGAAAACTCTTAGATTCTTCAACCTGGGCCCTATTGTGTCCATTTAGGACCCGTTGTCCTAAAAATAACTGAATCCATTAATAGTCAAATAAGATGCATTAAAGGCATATATGCAACACTTTTAGGTTCATTTAGTTTTTAGCTTCGTAGTTACTTGGATGATTATAAGGCTCATTCTGAGGTGAATGAAGGCTATTTTGCTGGCCTTTGTTGTTTCCTTATGCTATTAGCGCATTTGCAGTGGAAAGGACTTGGGTCGCACAAAACAAAACTTAACCAGAATAAAGTTTGAAATTGTGTTTATTACCTTCATAGTCAACGTAACTCCGCTAAAATTTACCATTGCTGGATCATATACTTTTGTTTGCAGACTAATCCACATTGGTGAGAATGTACAATCTAAAAGTGATACTGCCGGACTCAGAGAGGGGCTGGATGAACAGGAGAAAGGTATAGCTCAATTAATTAACTCGAGGGGAGATGGAAAATCCACAAATGGTGCCGTGTTGCTTTTAAGCAATAAGCCCCTTGAGTCCATTCTATTGGATATGGTGAATATAGCACAGCTGACGGGAGTGATATGGCCCCAGGAGCAGCCTAGCTGTACTGTTTTCACGATATAGAACAGACTCAAGGGGCTAATTGCTTTTCTAAAATGTTTAGAACACATACCTGGCTCGGTTTTGTTAAACAAAGCCAAACATCAATTTCTCCATCAAGAAATATAACCTACTCAGCTGTGGCAAAGGTTGCCAAGTAATGCACAAACTCAGGCAATGTACTGTGGTCTCAGCCATGCTGTATTGGGGAATATAAAGGTGATTCAAGCAATCCTAATCAAGTACTGAAAACTACCCAGTTTTGGAAAATGGAATAAGGTCAATGTGAAGGGTTTCATTCATTATAAAATGGTTTCATTATCGATTCAGTTGCAATCAATTTCATGGACTGGAACAATCCTTTTTAGAAAAAAAAAATCCTTTACCTCTGTAATTTCCCTTGTTAAAGTCCATGACAAAGGATTTAACATAAATGATCTAAAATAGGGCCCAAATCCATGAATCCCAAAGTTTTACTTTAACTTTACCTCTAAAAATATGTAAATCAATAAAGATAAGAACAAAAGCAGTTGTTTTTACTCTGTGCTCGAGTAAATATCACGGAAAGTGCTTAAGGTGTCAATGTTCTCTGAAGAAATTATATAGATGGCATTTCATATCAAATACAACACATTTTTACACACATTGGCTTGTTTCACACATTCCAATAAATCTGCACACAACACTCAACATATTAAGGCAAACGCATGTTTTGAAGTGTTTTGTTTACTACACTGGGGTGGGAATCGAGAACAAGGTATCAACTTCAACTGAGAATTTAATGCTTCAGTATACTGGAATCATGTCTGACCTTATCAATTCTTCTTCTCAATGCTTGGAATTGGACTGATAAGTAGGATCAGCAATGGCATTAATGTTGATAAAATCCAATCGATTCCCACCCCCTTACACTGACTCTAGTTACTTATTCTGAATGTGTTATTAATTTATGTGACCAAAATGTTTCTTGGGAGCAGATTAACTCAGCATAGAGTAATGTTGCCCAAATCTGAAAACCTTACCCATTTGTGACACTACCTTGTTAGTTTGCCACAGAGTTAAGAAGAACTATTCATTTCAAAATAAAAGCTTATTGAAGTAGCATCATATAACCACATAAAAAGCTACAGTCATTCACTGACGCCATTAATGGGGCGTCTGATCACAGCTCCCTTGAGCATAGGCAGGTTTTTCCCCCTCATTTCCTGGTTAGAACATTACAAACATCTCATTCTTCCACAGTGCTTCAGTCGGACTCTTAAAGCAACCAGTCTTCATTAAGTTACGCTTAGAATAAGGCATCATATCTGATAGAGTACAAGTGTGCAAGTTGGGGTCTCATAACTTGTTTCTGAATGCTGTCTGAACATTTGGCATGAAAAAGGCATTTTTAGTGTGTCAATTTGATCAATATCCTCCCTTTCTCTCCAAAAACAATTAAATTCTTCAATAATTTATTCCTTATTATATTATATAAAATATTGTACATTATTCATGAAAGATAAGTTGATGATCATAAAGCTACAGGTGATAGGGTGTGAAGGAGGGAAATGTAATAAAACCAACAGCCTGAGGACACATGATGGAAGTGTGTATTCCAATCAAACTCTCGATCATTTTCTTTCCTCATTTCATCTCTCCCAGGTTAGGGACACTGTTCGTTAAAACTATACTGTTGGTTGCCAGCGCTGAAAAGAGTGTTTTTAGAGTCACACTTGATCGGCAAATGCACTACACGCCTTACGCACACCCAAGCAAGCCCTCCCTTCAGTCTTCCACTGCTGCAGTAGATTACTATCATGTAGCATACTGGATATGTATAGAAGGTGAAGCAGCGTTATGTCACCACTAGAAGGGGTAAGGCCCCACAACAATAGTGAGTCGTAGTAAGGAGCTGGAGCGGTGGTTCATAGCGCTGTGATAAGTAACCATTTCCAGGTCCAGAATCAGTTCAAGAGGTCCACTCAAGGACTTGGTCATGACCAGCATGGCACCGACATTGCTGATACGCTGAAAGCAAAGTTAGGAAAAGTTAACAAGTCAACCTAGTTTTCTCAAAAGAAAGCATAAAGCCATACATAAAACATATGCTACTTACTCTACAGTAACTACAGTATGCCAGTCAGTAATGAAGATACAGTATTTAATCCTCACACCAACAATGAGAAGTGCAGTGGCATGGTCTCAGGAATAATACATGTATAGGACCATGGATTACAGTCCTGAGCATCATCCCATCGTTTATGACATCTCTTTTTCGCAATCAGTTATGCACAATTTCAGTTTGATACCTTGTAAGGCAACACCCAAACCACGATCCATGCCACATTATATTTTTATGTCACTGATGGCATTTTACATGAATACCTTAATCCAATAATGGACAATAATTATGTAACTGTAATAACCCATTTTGATGTGTACACATGCATTTTAGAAATCCAACAATTGTAAATGGATTTCTTCAAGTTCATGCATTCACCAGTGTTTCTCCACATATGTGCAGAGGCAAAATAATGAATAAACCAATTAAGGAGGGACCTTGAATGCATAAACCTACTGTAGAATGATAAACCAAAGTGCGTTTATCCAACGATAAGCCAAACTAAACTGGCCCAATTACTAAACTAAAATTAGTCATGAGGGCTAATGGCTTTGTAAAATAATTCCAGACTTACCCTGAGAAAAAAGTCACCTCCTTCATTACCAGATTTGATCCTGAAGGTGTTGTGTGTGTTTGGGTAGATGTTAGTGGCCTGGATTTGGAAGATATCAGCCGGTACAGAGCGTTCTGAGTAGATGTTCATGTATTTGTATACAATGGACTGGGCGATGCCACGGCACACACTTGAAGATGGGCACACACATCGACTGAGGAGAAAAACAAATGAAGTAACTGCTTAAGGTCAGGACGCTTAATATCTGGCAAGCTGGCTAGTTTTTTTTTTAAGAGGATATTTTTTGTAATATATTTTTATTTCTCAAAAGAAAATCAATCAAATAACAGATATATTGGTCCTCAGTCTTTTTATTTAAAAATCAAAATGATTTGCAGGATCTCCCAACAAAATAAGATTGGATTCACATAACTGGAGGGTCTGATACACATACTATATACTGTATTGGTACATATCTGGGAATGGCAGACACCTATCAAAGACTTACTTTTCTGAGGTCCTCACATACGGCTCCTGGCAAGGATTTCTAGGGTAGCAGCGGAAGCCTCCATAGTAATTCCAACACATTTCGTCCTCTGTGCAGGTGTGACCTGTTTCACACTCATTAACATCTGTGGGCAGGTCAGACACACACATTGTTCAGAATTATTTTGTTTTAAATGCAACCTCTTAACGCCACTCAATTTATGTCTTTGAAAAGGCTTCAAAAGTGGACAGGAATACTAAGCAGGGAAAGGATTACAGTATACTGGATGGTACCATGTGGCTCAGACCCTGTACTGCACTACAAAATAGTGGATTGGAGAGGTATACGCATCTCTGATTAAAGGTGGCTTTCATTTCTTACTTAGATAGCCTTTAAGGTGAACGTGTGCATATGCCATCCACCTTCAAGTGCTTGTTGTAAGCTTCAACTTTCAAGTCTGGGAATCACCCAGACAAATTACAGTATTGCTCCATGTTCAAGTGGTCTTGTGATTACAGTACGTGGCCCAAATGAGGTAGGCAATCAAGTAGGTTCATTTGCAATGGATGTGCAAAATAATTGCAAACACGATTCGGTAAACATGGACAGGGATTTCAACCTAATGCTCTGTTTATGAAACAAACTGCCTCCAGATGCAAGCATGCATCCAGAGGTTCTTGTAGGCTAATGATCCTTCATGAAGGGCCTCGGAAAGTATTCACACCCCTTTCAGTGTTTCACTCTTTGTTGCACTGTACTGTATACTGCAGACATCTTTTTGTTTATTTTTTCTCCTCGATCTACACTCAGTATCCCATAATGACAGCAAAGTCCAGAATTAGAGATGTTTTCACACCCTGTGTTATAACCCTCATGAATTAAATTCTGGTGCCTTCCACTTTACTTCTTCAAAAGCCTTTTTGAGATAAGTCTACACCTTACCAACTTTGTTTAATTAAATTGTAGGACATGATTTTGAAAGCCGTACACCTTTCTGTATTACAGTAGGCCTTACAGTTACAAGTGCATGGAACAACCAGGTCTCCTAGAATTGGCCATACAGCTACTGTAAATTCAGCTGTTGAGGGAGCAGACCCGTGGTAGGTGAGGTAACCAAGAAGAGCCCAATACAAAGATCACTCCGGCTGATCTAAAGTAATCCTGAGTGGAGATGAGATAAAGTTACAGACCGATTACCATCACTTCAGCCCTCCACCAACATGGGACTTTATTAAAGGAGAAGTTTGGTGTGAATCAATCCATAGCCCTGTTGTTAGAGGTCACTGAATGCTGTCTGTTGCAAAAAGAATGAAAAAAAATATTCAACATAGGCCGAGTTATAAACCAATAACTATTGTTAACTGAATGGGGCATAGTGAAATGAAACTGAAAGTAAGACACTATGCCCCATTTACTTAATGTAAGTTGCCCGGTTCATTATTTGGTCTATGTTGTATCAAATTTTTTCATTCTTTTTCCTATGAACAGCATTCAGTGACCTTGAACAACAGGGCTATGGATTGATTCACACTGAACTTCTCCTTTAATATGGCCTTTCCACATGGGCCATGACACAGCCATGCTCCGTGTCGAATACCTTGTGTGTTATACCTACTGCCTCAGCTAGCCAACGCGCCAGACGTTGTTTCCACAAAGCCCTTCCATTGTCTTGGGTACTTAAAGCAACACTCCACCATTTGTGGAAATATGTTCATTTTTCATCTCCCCCCAAGTTAATTAATTGAGCCATATCTTTTTTTCTGTTCATCCAGTCCTTCACTGAGTCTGGCAATACCTTTTTAAGCTCCAAGCTAACATTTATCATTGAAGCGGATTAGACCAGGCGAGATGCTAACGGTCCAATCCGATTCAATGATAAATGCTAATTTGGAGCTAAAATTGGTATAGCCAGAATCAGAGAAGGACTGGATGAATAGGAGAAAGGTTTGGGAGATGGAAAATTAACATATTTCCAAAAATGGTGGAGTGTTGCTTTAAAAGATGCTCTACCTTTTGCAAGGAGAGGATGCATTCAGTATACTGTATGTGCTCAGTACTCTGACAAGGCACCTTTAGCACCTTGACAGAGGCGGTTAGGACTCTGGGCACAAGAAGGGCTTAGGACATACAGTAGAAGGACCCTAGTCCTTGCCTAGAGGCGCGTCATCGTTCGAGAACAACAACCATGGGTATTCTCTCTGGACACGATAGATCAGCATTATAGTTCGGTGGAACACGCTTCTTGAGAGAAGGTGTAGTTGAGCCCACACAAGAATTTTCCGTGCCAGGTGGCCCATCTGGCCTGACCGGAGGCCACCCTGTTGGTATATATAGGCCACTGTGGCCGTATTGTCCGATCAAAATGTCCAGAGCAAGGTACACCGTCAGTAATTCCAAGACACTGATGTGCAGGCAGGTCAGAGATTTCATAAAAAGTGCAGGCGCCAATGAGCACCCAGGCCAAAATCATGGTATGCATGTCCTGACTGCTATAAACCGTCTGTCTGAAAGGCGGAAGATGTTTGCGACCGTGTTGAATGATAAGAAAGAAAGTCAATTTGATGTCTTTGATGGTGGACACATTGGATGAGAGTAGTCCAACATGGAAACGGCCAAACCAGGGTAGATTTGAAGCAAGGGGGAGTGTGCAGAACTTGTGCACCTGGAATGCGAGTGGGGAAGGGGGTGGGGCACTTGCAAGATAGCAATGGTGCCACACAGAAGAGCGTAACTGAAAGTAACGCTCATGTATGAGCCTTATGAAATCCTGTTTATTACTTTGTCAGTCAACATAACACATTGAAAATGATCACTGATTGCTATCTTTTGATTTGTAAAAAAATCTACATATCTACTGAGCGCAAAGCTTTTCCTGGTTTTAAATACTTTGTCCAGTTTTTAAAGAAAGAAGCAAGAATTGCATGTAATCCAATCACGTCACTTCAAGCAATAAAGCCAACAGAACTTGAAAGACCTAATCATATTGGCAAGAATTAAGGACTGTTGGGAGAGCTTCATAATTAAAAAAAGTCCTGCATAGTATAGCCTACCTGTGACACTAACAGAGGCTCCGACCAATTACATGTATGCCCAAACTTTCAGATATCATTAGCTCTGTGGGACAGCTAACTGATGGGACTCTTGGTAAGAAGAGAAGTGTTGGGCTGGCACCAGTGTGGATTGCTAGAGTGCAGTGGGCTCATGTTGCAGAGGCATGGAACACAGAACACAGTGCGGTCCAGTACCTTGGCACATTCTGGTTCCCTGCAGCTGATATCCATCTGGGCAGGTGCAGGAGTATCCCCCTGGGTTATTGATGCACAGATACTGACACATGTAGCTGGAGAAAGCACACTCATCTATGTCTGGGAAGAAAGAGATGCAAACCAGCTTATAGACCATTTCAGTTTCCATAGCTGGAGAAAACAATGCTTGAACATTCTATCTTGGTCCCCAACTACTTCCTGTTACATAGTGACATAACATATGGAATGTTAAACAGGAAGTCCTGGGGGACCAGCTTTGGAACTAGAACCTGAAACGGTCTATACACATTCAGTAATAGTACATAATGCATTCATTCAATTCTACAGTATGCATAAAAATGATGCCTTAATGATGTTCTAGATGTGTAAAAATGACAGACTGCAAGAGTCAAGCATGTGAGTACCTGCACAAGTGACGGAGTCTGTCGCCAGCTCATAGCCCTGATTACACTGGCATATGAAGGAACCCAGGAGATTGTAGCACTGATGTTCACAAGGATTATCAGTCTCACACTCATCAATATCTGAAACACATTTAGTCACTGATTCAGTCTTTTATATCTAAATTAGAGTAGATACAGTATATTTAGCAAATATATTTGTAAAGTTTTCATCCAGCTTTGAGATTTAATTCCTCTTTTTGGTAGATTCCTGGTAGTACTACCAAACATCATTCATCATTCATATGCATGCATTGGCCTGGCAGACTTTAAAACTGCTGACACAGAAATAACATGTAGCCAGCATGCACCAATTGCAGCCAAATCATAACCTTCTTAATTATGGTCCATTCAACTTCTGATCGCCCTTTTAAATCAGATGTACTAGTTAAAACTGGTTAATAAATTTACCCCATTAGAACATCCAGGCAAATACAGTACAGCTTACATAACAACTTTTAACATTACCCTTTAAAATTAGGCTGTCAGCAAATAGCAGATGGTGTTTTTGAATCTGTGCAGGAAGGTCACATCTTGTCTGAACAATCTGAGTCTCACAGAGTCATACGATAAAACACATCTTAATCTAGGCTATAATATTATGAGCAAAATGATTGCGCTGCACTTTCCTCTAACTCAGTGGTATGATTGAGAAATCGGAGAGAAAGATGGGGAGCAGGACACAGATGTCTACTGGGAGTAAACAAACCGTATAAAACCCACTGACAACTTCAACACCACTCTTGTGATTTGATTGAGACCAGCTGCTCCTGGGCTCAACAGGATGCATGACCAGAGCAGTCAAATGAGACCACTGGCAGGAATAAAAAGGCTGATGTATTGAAATAAACACAAACACACACACACACACACACACACACACACACACAAGTGTGCTGCTGACATATGTACACACACACACACATACACACACACACACACACACACACACACACACACACACACACACACACACACACACA
>JASCQY010000031.1:11812173-11827236 GCA_030264315.1 Sardinella tawilis
AGAGAGAGAGAGAGAGAGAGAGAGAGAGAGAGAGAGAGAGAGAGAGAGAGAGAGAGAGAGAGAGAGAGAGAATTGCCTCAAAACTTTCTATTTTTGTGGAGAGTTGTTGGGCGGGTTTAGCAAGGGCTGTCAATAGTGGCCAGGGAATAGCGATCGTTTGAATAGGCGTTTTGCATCGATTTGCAGGAGTTATGCCCTATAGACTTGGTGCGACAAAGTCTGGGGTTGCATTTGATGTCATAGTCTGGCTTGTCAGGCTAACCAAATACTATACAACAAAAGAAAACACAAGGAGGGACATTTCACATTTAATCATGTTTATTGTCAAGATGATAATCGGTCTATAATGTAAACATACTGTATGCTTTCATACCCAATACAAGATTTGCATGAGGAGAGTGTGATGTCTTTTTCATCATGTTTTCTTTTCCTTATCCAAAACCAGATCTGGGTCTGGTTCACACTTAACAGGCCAAGAAGAGTAAAGATATAGCTTACCAAGTTTGTTTACTTTTCTACCTGGTTCCTGAACCGTCCCTTTAGTCTTGACTGTGCTGATCTTATCTATAGGTTATTTTAAGAGCTTTAATCCATGTGTCTTTTAATTGTGCCCGTTTGAGCATTCATAATGATTATTCTATGGACATTAAAGTGCAGGTATGAATGAGAAACATGCACGTCAAAATGTTTTAGATTTATAGCAAGATTAGAAAGCAGAACCACCAGAGCAGTGACAAGTGGCAAGAATCTAATTCTGCAAAATACTGTAATTCTTTACCTGATCATTTGAAATTCATCTCAAGCTTCACTATTAAAGAAAAAAACTCACTAAATCATGGCTAACTCAACAATAATCCTGTAATCATAGTCTATGTATGTAGGCCTACGTACAGAATGTATGTAGGTCTATGTATTTATTTATTAATTTGACACCATACATCATTTCACTAGGTTATTCTTATCTTATTTTATTTCTTTTTCATCATTACTCTTACTGTTATTCCTATTAGTATTTTGACTCTTCACTTAGAAAAGCCCCTCTAAGGACAAGTGTTGACAATTACCATCTGCTACAAACACTGCTACAAGCATGATATGCTTGATTATCACTCGAACATGTGTACAGTTTTGTCTATGTATATTGTACTGTATCTGTCCCTGTCAAATAAACCATACCGAAAATAAATAAATAATGTAATTAGAGGTATCACCTTAAGATGTGTACCCATTGCACCATGTGGCAAACGGAGAAATTGCAACTTCAACCCTACTCTTGACACATCTTTTTAACCGCAACGCTTACATGTTTATCCCTATACATACATGTATACATGTATAGGGATCCGATATGTGTGTTTCTTTAACTGAGTGGGCATTTATCATGTTTGTCTGTGTGAGAATTGCGTGTTGTGTTTGCAGATATTTGTCTTTGCTTAATTGTGTTGTCTTTGTTTCACCCTCTCTCCTCTCTATCACTCTCTGTGTGAGTGTGTGTGTGTGTGTGTGTGAGAGAGAGAGAGAGAGAGAGGGAGAAAGAGTGAGAGACAGAGAGAGAGAAGGAGAGCAAGCAAGCTAATGTGTGTGTTCTTAATGTTGCACTTTCTCCTTTGGCCTGAAGATGGTGGTATAGAGCCAAGTGATTACTGACATTGACTTCAGAGAAGTAATGGAATAGTAATGGTGTAGTGTAATTAGACGTGATTGTTGCATGTAAATACATTTTCACTTTTTTTTATTAACCCTACTTCAGGGGGCCAAGAGGAGGAAAGTTAGCGGTGTTTTGGTGAAACCAGGAATGCAGCTCGCTGAGACCTACTGTACAGTACTGTACCACTAAAATTCCTTGGTGACACTTTACTTGACGGGTAAGTGCATAACACATTGATTGTAGCTGTCATAAACAGATCACAAAGCTTTCATAAGCGTTTCATTAGACATGATACCACATTCATACCCAACCTTTCATAAATGTGGAATGACTTATCATAATAACTTCAAATGTCACTTTGTCAAGTTGTGAAGTATTCATAATCACTTAACTGAGTTTAATACTGAGATGTAAACTACAGTCATAGAGATGATCAGTATTTGTGAACACTGACTGACTCTGATATGACATGATCAGGTAACAGGTTTAAACCAAAAACGTAATGCTGCTTTGAAACCGTTGGAATGGATCAAGCATAATTTCAGGACTCAAGATTCAACATTATCTTTTTAAATCTCATTACATCATATTATACTACTATAAAAGATAAAATATTCTTGCTTCAGTCCAATGTATAGCTTTATTGACCAATTTTAGCTGATGCTTTATCAAGCATTATTAGTATATTCATTTAAGGGTTTACAGAAGGTAACTTATACCATCATCCTAAATTCTCACCAGTACATGTGGAACTGTTTGCAACTCATTGGAACAAGCAAAGATGATTTTCAGAGAGTTATGTTGACTGGGCAGGTAATGAACACGATTTCATGAGGCTCATGTGAGCTACTTGTGAAGTGATGCAGGGTTCTTGCTAGCAAGGTAAAATTGACAAGAGATCATAGGGGTAGCCAAGAGAGAGCCAGTTATAGACCATTCCAGGTTCTATTTCCATAGCTGGTCCACTGATCTCTATAAGAAGAGATTAGAGATCAGTGAGCTGGTCCCCCAGGGCTTCCTGTTTAACATTCCACATGTTATGTTAATGTAACAGGAAGTAGTTGGGGAAAAAGATAAAATGTTCAAGTTTTGTCCAGCTATGGAATTAGAACCTTAAAAGGTGAATCCCTTTTTCATGGTTAATGGCTGATGGCCTACGATTGTGAACGCTCACATTGCCTTACCTCCACTTGTAGACTGCAGGTAGCCAAGCGATTTCCAAATAAATTAGGCCTACTGCTTCATTTGACTGAACAGTCAGGAGACAAATTACAGTACTCTTTGCTCTTTTCGAAGTGCAAGTGCTGCTTGCAGACATTACATTTAAGCAAAATTACTGTCTGTTAATTCTTCAAATTGCATTGTGCACATGCATAATACATGTCTGAAGTATCATTGTAAAGAAAATAAGGCAAAAACCTAGCCTAGGCTAGTACAATTAAAAAAACATTTAAAAAAATGTTTTTTTTTCTTTAATATAAACAGTTTTTTTTTTCTTGCAATTTGGTGATTGATCGTGATTAGCATATAACTTCATTATTATATTATATTTATAGAATTAAAAATTGTAATTGTTTGACAGCCCAAGATATAGGCTACACCGTCCTTTGCCACTGTCCTTTGTAAGAGCCGAAGGTTTTTATTTGATATAAATCTCGATTTTGACCAAAATTTTACTTGATATGGCTTAAGAAATAAAGTATAACATAATAAATGAAATAACCACTACTATTTTACAAAATAGTGCAGGCATACGTTTTTTTATTTGCGCTCCCATTTTTAATCATTTACATATAGAGGAAAGTATGTACAGTGTAAATGCTTTGCTGTGCTTCTTTCGATGCTGAAGGCAATGCATCAAGAACTGATGGCTCCTCAACATTATCCACTCAGTTCCTGATGCAGTAACATCAACATCAGAAAGCTCTGCCAAACACCTTGCAAGGTGACACGTCAAAGACAGCAACAAAAAGTGTCTCAAATGAACCAATAGCAGCCTATAAATTGTTTAGAAGATAGGCCTAAATACAGACAGTCAGAACTAGTAAACTGCAGAATCACACACAGAGAGCACAGCTTTGACAGTGCGTGGTGACATATATCTGTGACCTTGGCCATCTGAGAGGGAGCCTGCAGTGATCAATGGAATACTGCTGACAAATCACTGTGTTTAGCATAATCCCATTGGCCACTGTGAGAGCTCAAAATGGACACCTCACAGTTGCCAGCTGAGATTTGACCAGAGCACAGCAGTAGAGGCCTAGTTGTCTAAACCTTGGGTTAGACGTCATGTGGGCTCTCCAGAATGTGGTGTGGTGATGGCAGCTCAAAATTATCAAAACTTTTTTGAAAAGTGTGTTATTAATAGAGTAGTTCAACCTCAATGTCACAATGATAGCATGCTTTAGCTTTTTGCAGTATGATTTATTATTGTAGTCAAGAGTTCAGTTTGTTATTGTACTTCACACTTTTTTTCCCTTTGCCTTTCCATACACACAAGCATGTGGAGGGACAGACAGACTGCCGAATCTCTTCAGGTTAATGTGAGGTATGGCATCAGTCACAGTTGCCTGCAGAGATTACCCAGGCTGCCTCTGTCTTCCTTCAGGTTAGTAAGGAATAAAACAATTAACCTGTCATGTACAGGTACACAACAACACTCATATCAGACTGATTTGCTCACTTAAGTAAGCATAAGTAAAATATTGAAGTTCTGCACAGCAAACAGCATGCAATATTTATTTTTTCAATTTTGTGTGTGTGTGTGTGTGGGGGGGGGGGGGCATGAACACAGATGGAGAGAAAATAATGAATAATAATAATGAATGAAGGGAAAAGCCAGCTTTCAGGGAGTTTGATTGTTACAGTACTTTATAAACAAATTATAACATTACATAAAAAATAGAGAGGTATGAGGTTGTGTGAACTCACTTGTCTGTGTCTTATCATCCACGCACAAGACTTGAGCCCTGGTATTAATGAGGGGGAAAAACAGACACATTTTATTTTTATTTTTATTGTTCTGATTGTTGATCCTGTGTAGACTTCAGATTAAAGTTAAACACACTGCAAAAACGTTATATGCCTAACAAAACTTGCTAGTAAATCTGAATTCTCTCTGCAGATCTGCCTGAAGTCGAGCCATTGAAAACCATCTGTGAATCATGATTGTTAATCTCCATTAAGTGTCAGTCTCAGTTTACCCAGGCTTGTGTTTTGTGACTAACCATGTAAACTGATAATCTCAACCTTCTCCTAGGTCCCGATAGCATAATTTGCCTCATAATTGGCTTCAGCCTTAATGGATAAATTTAGTTATTCACCCTGGATTCTACCATATGAAGTATGTTGAACTACAGGAAGTTCAACAATTGGGTAGGGCCATGCTGGTCTTTTTATAAAAATATTTATATATAATTTCTAATTAGTGTAATTCTGTTCGCATATGATTTATATTTTGACTTTTTATGGCATTTAAAATGGATAGACTTCCAATTAATTTATTTTCTAAATCAATTAATTGATGTAAGCTACTGTAGGCTACTGTAGGCTAGGCCAGTTCTAAAAATGTTGTGACACTGAGTAGCCTAAAATGTAAATGAAATAAAGAAAATCCCTTTATTAATAGTACCATTGAAATCATGTGAGCCAGGGCCAGCTAGCCTTTTTGGCTGCCCTAGGCCAGATTTGAGTTTTGTTCCCTCTTTTAAGAAATAGGCTACACTGGTGAAAAATTGAAAATAATAATGATGTGAGCAATATCACTGACTGGCAATAGTTCAAAGACAACATAGCCTATCAGTTATCGAAATGCAGCTTTTTAAATTGCTTTTCGGGGAAATGTCTTCATTTTGAATTTGATGGTGACAACATGTCACGACAGTTGAGACAGGGGTGCTAAAATATTGCTGAAAATGTAATAATGTTAAAACCAGAAGAAACATTTCAAAGTTTATTAGGCTACATGAATTGGCAATGTGATTGGGTATTTAATAGACAATCACAGAGAGGCTGAGGTCTCTATGGCACAGCAGAACAAGAGCTAATTCTGTAAAGAATATCATTGAACAGGTTCAGGAAATATAGGCCAATGCAAAAAATGCATCCTGTTCCAGAAGTGCCACAGCCTTAAGCCTATCTGTGCCCAAGCTCATTTGGAATGGGCTATCATCAATGTGGCTAACTCTCCAATTGATTACAGTAGTAACGTTTGTCATTCTTTTTTGACCTGTAGAGATGACAGATCTTCCAACTTGTTTTAGTGCTCTGTTCAGTTCAACAGCTAACATGATGGTGTTGGGGTGCATGCTGAATGATATGTTTTAAGCAACATGCTGCCACCATGCACACATCATATTTAAAAGGAAGGCCTAAAACATGGTTCTGTAACAAGGCCAAACTGCATTTCAAAGTATCAACCATGGAGCTCCAACAGGGACAGATGGTAAAACGATCTGTTTGCCAGTCAGATGTGTTGGGCTTGGATATTAAGTAAATTAATTAACCTATTTTAAGTCTTCAGTTTTTCTGGATCTAGTTTGGACTGGATTCTATTAAATAGCAAATTTTCACTCCCCTGAAAAAATACTTTCTTTTATGTCACTCCAGACAGCAAAATTCCTTTTTACCTATTTCATGCACTGAAGTTGTTGCAATGAGGAATAAAAAGTCCAAATGGATGCTGAGATAATTTCTGTGACTTAAAGATGTCAAACTATATTTTGAAATAGAAATATTTTGAGGGGAAAAACTACATTGACTTTTAAACAATTTACATCTGATAAAGAGATGTGATTGTGGCCTTCAATCTGGGGCTTCGCAGTAAATCAATATCACCATGTTGTGTACTATTTCCAATTTGCGACGAGCCTCCCCCTATACAGTTTTCATGAAGACTCTTTGAACACGGACTTGTTTCTTTAATAGGTTGTTGTATTTTAATCACTTCAACAGTTTTAAAGTATTATAGGATTTCAATGAAACATATTTTTCATATTTTACAATATCTTTCAGAAAATAACTAGGCCTACTTTACTAGGCACAGCCTAATGGTCACTAAATAAGAAAAAGCTGAATATCATTTACATGCTATTGAAGTTTGGAGTCCAGTAGCCTACTCCACTTTTCTTGGTTTTTCATTTAATTTACTCAACATCACTTTCAATCTGTTTGCACACGACTCTTACAGAAATGTGCTTTTTTGTGTGCTAATGACACATTTATTTATGTTATATAAGAAAAACTGGCACAGAGTGTCAGCATATAGTCATTACCTATACACGCAGAACTTATAGTATGGCATGTTGCTTTCTGAGTGACACTAATGTATAACCTACTGTTGCGTGTTAATTGAAGTTAGCCTACATTACCTTCAATGTTTCCATGCAGTTTGGCCGTTCTCGGTCTCTCTGGTCAGTTATTTGTGTCATTCTAAAATGTAAACATGAAATGAATCATGAAATATTATGAACAAGAACAATATTCTTTGATTTTCTCTAATAGTTCATAAACTTACCGGTTTAACAGGACAAATACAGCCACACCTTAAAGTTGTGGAATCATTTACTTTTTGCTGTGAATTCATGTGGATTTCTGAGCAGAAAGAAAATGGGTGCTGAAATAAAGGAAAATCTTAGGTTCATTAAAAGGAACAGCCAGGCAGCCCACACTTTGTTATTCACTGAGTGGACAAAGTCATTTTGACAGCTCTAACCTCTTAAGCTTCAGGTCCTGCAGAGCACAGCATGCTTTGAAAGCTAAATGCCATCTGTTGGAACATCAGATTTTTTTTCTTATGTTTTTGTCAGTGTAAAGAAAATTGTGAACAAATAACAAAATGATCTAAAAATGCGTTTTCGTAGAAAAGATTGTGGTCACTTAAACAAATTGTTTTCCATAAAAATATACATGGAATGGTATGATGAAAATAAAGAAAATAGGACATTACTGTATAATCACTGACATAGGTACAGTAGCCTATAAATGACCGGTAATACAAATTGTGTTAAACTTTTTACCAAAAAATCATCATGATTTCGCTGAAAAATTCGCTGAAATAAGATTTCCAAAATACCGTCTTTTTAAACAAACTTTTTAAAATTGTGTTTTAATTTGTAAATAATAAACTAAGCTTTCATTTTATCTTCCGCATGTGTTATACCCAAACAAATATTCCATTTGTATTCTGCATTACCAGACCATCAGGAACACACAGATGCTCAGACATCCCAGATGATCTTCATTGGAAATTACAGTAACGGTATAATAAGAGACTAACGTGCATCTCACAACAAAGTACATTGGTTGTGGACACAAAAGAAGAACAAGAATTTTCAATCTTAAATACACTATTGGTTCTGTTGCCACGTACAGTAACTGTAAGGCTTCTGAGTTATTTTATGTGTGAAACTGCCAGAGAGTCAAGGAAAAGTCTTGAATAGGTAAGAGAACCACCTGTAGATTTTCTTTCATTAGGCTACTGCTACCAATATTTTTCTTTACATTACTTTTCTGATGTGTCTGTGGGTATGTGGAGCAAAGGGCTCAACTACACACATTCAACTACACACCACGTAAAGCAAAAAGTGATGCAGATATAAAGGCTACAAGTTCAACGATGAGAGAAGAATCCCACAACAGTATGTCAGTCCCATCACTTCTCCATAGATTATTCCAATGCAGCCTGATAAGACTTAGGCCCAATCGTAGGCCTACATTGATTCGTCCTCCCAGTTTGTATATTAAGTTCTTTGCTAGTATAAAATAAGATGTATTTTGTCAGTTGGAGGCCATTTTCAAAGGAGCGCAGCACAATAGGCCAGTCATCTAAATTATGAACTAGTGGGAGTGTGGGCCTCCTGGGGAGGGGCATTGTTCTGTCTGGGGCAGGCAGCAGAGGCAAGCTGGGACTGGGGCAGCGAACGGAGGGTGGAGGTGGGGGATGGATGCGAGTGGCACAGCATCCTTAAAGAAAAGCAAAGCCTCAATCCTCCAACCCCTGGGGCGCAAACTGTCCATGAACAATTGGAATCTAAATGATTTGTCTTGACACCCGGTTTTGTTGATGGGCCTGCCGTTAAGCAAATCCATTGTTTCATGCGGGGTTAAAGAAAACAAGAGTGTTTTACAGCCATAGCAGGTACTGCACACATGTAAGCAGATGTATGCTATGGTTGGTAGGCTATGGTGTGATCAACAGAGCGAAGTCTACTCATACACAGACAGATAATCAGCTGCTCCATTACCAACTAGTACACTAGAAGAATTTAATCAACTGCCTGGTTGCCTATGCATCAGGCTTGTGTCTTTATACAGTAACTGTGTGCACACCCATTCATCTTCATGAAACACGCACATCAAGTGACAAAATGGCCAGAGTAATCTGCATATAATTTCATCAAGTGAAATGTATCCCCTCAGCAAATCGCTAAGTGGTAATTTATTAAGCCGTGGAAAGGAGAGTGAGGTCATCAGAGGCCAAGCCTTTTTCAAACATCTCCTGCACAAACTAACTAAATCATCAGTCCATAATGAATTCAGAATATTAATTTGTGTGTTTTTGTTGAAACAATGAAACAGCCTCAATTAGGCCTACATGACAGTGCTTTCCTTTTTATCTTTGATTTGTTCTTGTACACTATGAAGGGACTTTATTCTGTAAAACTGACATTGTCTATATGCAGATGTAAGCCTAGTAGTGTGAAGAGCAAATTCCTCTGCTTATGTTAATGATATACTGATTAAAAAGTGGTGATGTTAAAACTAATTCATAATCAATATAAATAATACACATTTCAACTTTGTAAATGCAAATTGCATTGTAATGCAGTGTTTCTGTCAAAATTATGCTTTGTTCTTTCTTTCTTTCAAAATTCTTTTTATTGTTTTTGAAAAAAGATGTAAATGAAACCATAGGCAAAGTATTGCAATTGGTACAACAGCATAGTTATCGTATACTGTGCAAATGTGCCCATGATCCCACCCCACCCCCTCCCACCCAGTTCCTAACTGTCTTGTCCTAACCAAATGGACAATCACTATTTGGTGATGCAGAACACTGGCTTCATTCACCTTGATATCCTACCAAGAATTTTCTCTTAAGAAGCAGGCAGCAGCAGAGTCTGACTCAAGTGTGCGGTGTTGTATGGAGAACAAGGGAATCTAATCAGAGTATCAAAAACACACTGCACACTGCAAGAATACACTCCACGTGTATCACTATAGAGGTACCATAGAGGGTTCAGGCACATTCATTTAGGTGTTCTTAAAAATTCTGCAGCTTCCTTCTTATTGTATCAAATCCCATGTACAACCTAATTGTGATAGAAGTGGAGTAAACCAAATAAGATGTAGACAGGCAAAGGAGGGCAGAGCAGAACTTGTAAATGATGCCGATGAAAGATTATTTTCGCCAGCTGTTTCACTGAGGTACAGTACCGTGCCTTTCTTTGTGCTGCATTCTTAGTAGGCCCTATGCACAAGACACCTTGATGAGCAGACAGTACATATGTCTGCTGTGAAATTAAGCTACTGCTTGTATTAAGTATTTAATAAAAATATTTTGAATTGTGAAAAATTTGGTTGCCCTGTTAAAGTCCTATAAGAATATAGAAATGTTCAAAATGCAATAACCAGTTATTTTGTGTGAACAAGTCATGCAATTGTATGGTGTTTGATATGGACATGTATTTGCAATAAAGCTCATCATTATTATTATTATTATTATTATTATTAGTAGTAGTAGTAGTAGTAGTAGTAGTAGTAGTAGTAGTAGTAGTAGTAGTAGTATTAAACTGAAAGGCTGCTAAGAGCGGTTTTGAGATGTCTTTAGCTAAGAATAAATCCCAGCCAATAAATTGTGTAAGAGTGTGTATTGAGTAGAAGGGAGTAAGGACTATATGGTGCACATATTGCATATTGCCAAATTTCACCATTTCCAATGTTTTTACCATAGATTTTCATCCCACTAGAAGCTACAATAGTGTGACAGCAGGACTGTTTCCACGCATTAGCTGTACAGTAGATAGCCTACAGTACCTGATGATTTGTTCTCCCAGTATCCCATGATGCACTGTGTGCTGATGTCATAAACTACAGTATGTTCATTACTGTGCACATGTGCTGTTAGGCACAGGCCTCTGAAGTACAAAAACACTTCATCAGGTCATTGTCACTATAGACCAGTGTTTAAGGTCGTCTGTTGTACTTAATTACCAAATGGATTTTGGCAAATTATTACATTCACTACTGGTAGACATCTGACTTCATACTTTTTTTTACAGTAAGTTGTTTAAACTAGAGCCTTACAGATCCACAACATGACATAATGGCAAATGTATTTTAGCTGACTTTGAGCACATACTAAAAGGCCAGGCACACAAACAAAACCAAAACCCAATTAGGCTACTAACTGAAGTCCAAAGTCCATATCTATGCCTCCTTGTCTACAATGTGGTACAAGCTCAAGGTCTACCAAACGACATCTCACTCATGCACACCTGCTGTTTCCCCTGACCTCTACTCAAAGCAACACATGATGACATTTCAAACAAGCCACAGATGTTGTTGTCCCAGCCTCGCCATAAAGGCATGGGCCAGGTAGGGGCAGCAGAATGGAAAAACATAACAAATGTAAAAAAAAAAAAAAAAAAATTATATATATATCACCCATAGTGTCATAATAAATCACATAATGAACTGATGATGATCTACACAATAAAGGAAAGAAAGACAAGTGTGCAGCCATAGGTTAAACTAAACTCCTAGCTTGTCAAGGCACCGTTGTAGTGGACTGATAAGACAGCAGTGCACAGCAGGCTGGCCCACTGCAGGTACAGAGCGGGTAATGGTGGCCAGCAGGTCTGACCTGGGCTCAGGGGAGTATAAGCCTGGGGAGAAGCAGAGGAGAGGAGAGCTGCCCTCCTCTCTGATTGATAGCTTCTGCTCGTCCAACAGCTGACTGTGCAACATGTTCATCTCTCTCCTGTTTCTCGCTGTTTTCTTGCTAAATCTCACACGGATACAAACGGCTGTACAGCAACACCAGTGGTACAGATGCATTGTAGCCTATCCTATGAATGTCGCCCTCATCCCTCCACCAGACCCCGATCTTTCCTCTGCATGTAACCCTGGCAATTTGCCAATCTACTACAGCAAATTATTGGGGAAGTCTTGGCCCTTTTCTGCCAGTGACTTTACAGCAAGAATGCTGACACATCATTGGACGTAACCAGGCAGGGAGAGATGTGGGTGATTAAACCTGCTGCTCTGAAATTTAGCATTAACACACAAGCTCTGTTCAATAGTATTAACAGGCTACTGTATTAGTACAGTAAATATGGTTAAATAAATCTTTTGCGTCTTTACCATGAAATTATACCAAGCCAACCAAGTTACTAATTACCTAATATGGGTAACCAGGTGTCGGCCTACAAAGTGTCTCTGATGTGGAAGCTTGAAAACTTGAAATTAGGTAATATGAGTTTCTTGATGATCCCTCTGAACTGCTAGCTGCAAGCATTTTCTAACACATACAGGTCACAGCATATGTTACGTGTAATGTACTGTATAGTACAGTGTAATTATACGTATATTATGTAATATAATACTAAAAATATCAACAACAAAATTCTGAAGTAATTATGCAAATAATCTTTTAAAGTGTGCTCGAATGTAATTTGCATATTCACTGTTCCAGCAGACACTCTTACTTAAAACCAGACTGACTGGTGGTACAGGGCCACTATAGACACAATGAACTAATGACCTACACTATGCCTTATTGCTGGTAAGGCCTAACTGCAATTATTTCTCATGTCTTTCCAACACCAATCAGCCACAGTTATTCCACTACAAGTAATTAAGCAGGTATTTTAATATTTGTTGTAGATCTGTATTCTACTGCATGTTAAGGCGCTCTTACTACTGAGGAAATAACCAGTAGTCCGCTTGATTGATGACTCTCTAATTTCCAATATGCTGGTGAACTATCATGCTATCAGGCTAAACAAATAAGGTCCTGGCCTGCTTAGTCTAGTCTAGCCTTTTAAAAGGATTTCATTAGAAAGATGGCTAAGAAAACTGGTTAACTTTCTGCTGGCGAAGATAACTTTGATCATATGTTCAAAAGTAACTATAAATGTGCTACCAACAAAAGAGCACCAATGAATCTTGGTCCAAATTTGGATACAAACTCAGAGGACATGGCTACAGAATGGCAATGCAAAAGTATTCATATTCAATATATAGTAAAATAGAAATATAAACAATTACGCATTGGTTACTGTCAAGCACTGTCTATTTTTTGTCTCTCGGAATCTGAATTTTTGAACTTTAGTACAACAGGAAGGGATCCGAACGCAGATCTTCAGGGTTTTCGTTAACTATGGATTTAATTCCTAACCATCGAGGAGAGCCATCATTTCTTGTGATGGTTGGTTGTAAAGGAGCCTTGCACCACAGCTAATGTGTAAAGAAATCCATATCTAAATGCTTTGAATTTGAAGTAATGTCTTCCCAAAATATTGTGTTGGCTTAATTAGAGTGAGCAGAGGAACATTAAATTTTTTCATTTCAGACAACAAAAGGATGAGGATTGAGAACATAGGCCATAGTAGCGTGCTTTGTTCGAAAATGCCTAGACAGTGAATGTGGTTATACCATGTACGAGACACTATAATAAGCAATACATTTTTTACGCAAAATTATCCAACAAAGTACATATAAATGAAATCTTATTATTTCACTAATCTGAGAGCACTGAGGTACAAAGATAAAATATATACTGTGAAATATCACAAACCATTTGCGATATACAGTATGATATAATTTGGTTAGACTTAAATGCTTCCTTCAATATGCCCCCAACTATTTTTTAGGATAAAAGACTACTATCTAATCCAACCTTTCAAGTACATTTTCTCTACAAAACTCGAACAGGTTTAAAACAGTCTAGTCAGGACTTTTCTATGTCCTGAACACTGTCAGAAAGACCAATAGCACGGGCAAGCCCACAGTCCATCTGTAAAACTATTCTCCCCGTGTTCGTTGGCCAAAGGAGAGAGTATCTGCACTGGAAACATGACAACAGTGGTGGGGCCAGCTACTCACCATGCCAGAGCCCAGAGCAGAACGGCTGCTGCTGAGACAGGAGTTCCCCATGCCTGCTGCGAGGGAGAGAGAGAGAGAAAGAGAGAGAGGGAGAGAGAGAGAGAGAGAGAGAGAGAGAGAGAGAGAAAGGTGGGGTACCTCGGAGATGGCCTCTGTCTGGCTAGTGATGTGAGATGGGACACCTGCAGGCAGTGCGGCAGCCTGGCGCTCTATGGGAGGGAGACAGACTCACTGTCAGAGGGATTCTTGTTGCTGCTGCTGCTGCTGCTGCTGTCTTGTGTGCTGGGTGGATCCATCCCCTCAACTCCTTCCCTGCTCCTCCTCCCACAGGACTGAGGGGGTGGGGCATTTACAGAGCATGCTCCCTGGCACTCTCTCTCACTCCCCATCGATGCAGACAACCCCCCCCCCCCCAATCTCCTTGCTTTGGTTTTCTCTTTGGACTTTTTCTTCTTTTACCCACTTGGTCTTGGCCAGGGCGCATTTCTCTCTCTCTTGATGATATCAAACCAGTGGCTTTAATCAGCAAGGGAGACGGACATGTAGCTTCTGGATGCTTCAACCTGTGTATATAGCCTACCTGACACGAGTAGTCTCTCGCAAATAAATAAATAAATAAATAATAGAGAAGTGTCTCTCATAAATAAATAAATAAATAAACAAACAAAAAAACAAATAAATGAGAGCAGCGGGGGTCACAAGTCAGTAATGTCTTGCTTTCACACATTTCCAACTCGTTATGTTTGCCAAGACCCCACCACCCTTTCACCTTCTGATCTGTACCGTATCTGCTCCTGGCTACTCAATAGAAATGATTTTCTGATCTGATTAGCTGCATGCTACATTGCAACTATTGATTTCTCCAGCACCTTCCCAACAAGGAAACCCTTGTTGTTGCCAGGACAGAAATGAACTGAAAGAGTCCAATCCAACGGTGATGTGTGTTAAATGTGTGCAAATGGACTGCATGAGTGGACTGCAGCCTTGCAGTATTGCCACATCAAACAAGGACTCTAATGGTTGGCTACTGAAGAAAATAACACCTTTTAACTGAGACATTGATCACAGAATTTTTTTGACAGACCAATATTGTCATCTGTCCTCTGGGGAACCCCTCCGACTCGGGTGCCCGAGGCAACTGACAGGTTTTCCTGCACTGTGGCAACGGCTCTGGGTGAATGACACATTGAGGAGGGGTTGGATCGAGACAAATGGTAGGGAAGGCAAGAACAGATAGTCCAGGAGTAATAGGGTTACACCCGGAACAAATTCGGAACAAGCTGAATTTTTCAGGATATGTTCAGAAT
>JASCQY010000031.1:11838165-11849401 GCA_030264315.1 Sardinella tawilis
ACTCAGAGAAGGACTGGATGAACAGGAGAAAGGTATGGCTCAGTTAATTAACTCCAGGGGAGATGGAAAATGAACATGTTTCCACAAATGGTGGAGTGTTGCTTTAATGTGGTAACAGTTTTAGAAAAGCATTGTTTACATGAACAGACCCACAACTATGCTATGGAAAATGTCTCCAAGTGATTTTTTTTGGATGCCATCTTACTTTGCTGTATTCAAAAAGTGGCAGCAGGAGAAAAGGGCCAAAGGCTAGTGCTTATCTGAGGGCACATGCTGTACTCACAGCTGTCAGGTCAGGTGTGCAGTATTACTCACCAGGTTCTCATACATTAGGAGTGCAAGCTGTGTAAGGGTGGCATTAGAGCCCTCATGTTGCCCATGGATCTGCAGTCCTTTCAGTACACTGACATACAGCCATGTCACTGCGTCTGGTAAGAGGTTCCCCCCCACAACCTGAAGACACAAGGAGGTACAGCACTCACTAGCCAGGTTTGCAGAACACAAACAGAAGCACAAAGACACATTTCCTTTCACTAAATTAAAAGAAAAAGTGAGATGGATGAAAATTCAGTCGCTATGGAGAACATAATTAATTATAAAAGATGGTGATAATGACGCAGGCTATTGGATTATGGTCACAGCAGGAGGGAGCAAGGAACAGTGAAGGTAGCCCAGGCTTTTCCAAAATGAATGACACACCTGTCTGAGGAGGCTCCAGCACACCAAAGAGGCAGTGCGTTGGCAGATACTTGTGTCTTTCCAAGACAGAGACGTGAAAGAAATGGTCAGAAGAGTCATGTAAATATCCTGTGGAAAGATCAAAATAAGCGTTGAGGCAGGATTCTTTCATTCCTTCATGATGTACAGTACATGGATCATTCTTCACCCCCATAGAGTTCCCCCGTCACCTCATGTTTGAGCAAGCACTTCCCAAGATCCGTAAGTTCTTCAGCAGAGTTGGTGGAATTCATCTGGACGCCCTGAGAGGATTCGGTGGCCATCACCTCTGCAGAAAGAAGCCCATCATTAAACTGAGACCAGAGGTGTCAAATTACAGTGGTGTAATTACAACACTAGCATGTGGCTTTACATAGCTGTTACACCATTTACTCCATTGTACCTAATGAGATGGATAGACTGTGTCATTACTGAAAAACACTGAAAACCTAACAAGGACCCACCACAAACTTGATCCAACCAGTACAGAGTTTACTGATCGTAAGACAAGTACACAGGACTACTGGTTACTCAGGTAAGTTACTTGTGTTGGATGGAAACTGTGTTTCTTTTTTTTTACTTTTACTTTTACTTTTGACACCTCTGACTGAGACTAATCATTCCCACATATTCATCCACTTAGTGACAGGAGTCCTTACCATCATTATCTACTGCCTCTTCTTTGTTTCCTGCTGGCTCCGGGGATTTTTTGGATATGCATGAGACGACTGATAGGGAAAAATAGACCAAAATAATGGCATGAGGAGTGAGAGAAAAGGGACACCAGCATTCAAACAAGCCTATGCAGACCTGGGGCCTCAAGTTGCATGAAGCAACGTATAGGAAAATAATGCTCGTTCGAAGTGGTAATAAGGCTCCCAACGCGCAGCGGAGAGGCCTTTACACTTCGATAAGTGCATTATTTTTCTATATATGCGAGGCATGTCGTTATTTGTGGATTGATCATTTGAATTGTCAAATCACTGAACAACAAAAATGACATTTAGTATTTAAAGTATTTTAGCTACATTGGATGAACTGAAAAGTTGCAGCAACTTACTGAGCAGATCTAAGAGCTCCTTGGTCACAATGCGCACCAGCTGTTCCTCCAACATCTCCTGAGTTACTTGTGTCTCCTCCAAAATCAGGCTCTCCTCCTCTGTATCACTGGGAATACACAGGCATAGTCATTTAAGCAGGGAATTTACAAACCTAATTGTGAAAAAAGTTGTGATGCAATAAAAGCAAAATACTTTTCAAAACATGCAAGCAATAAATTTGACAGAACAGTGCAACGACAAAAAATTTAAACTGTTGAAACCGGAGAACATTATAGTTTTGGGGGAAATGCAGTATGCTCATTTGAAATGTGATACCATACTTGAAGTGAGTAACTCTTTCTCAACAAATCAACTGAGGTAGTGTTTCCCTTATGTCTATGTTGGGAGCAGCGTCTTGAGTTTAAAAATGCCCATACCTCCGACTTTTGAGTTACAGTTCACTTCTTAGGACTTGCAATCAGGCTGCTTGTTTACATTCTTTGAATGTGAGACAATCAAAGCATTGCGTGCTAAAGGATATATGGGATTGCTTTGGAGTAATTTAGGGCTTGTTTACACATATCAAGATATTGTTTTATCTGTTTATTTTTTCAATTGCGTTTACACACATCCAGTGTAATCTTGAAAATACAGCGTTTTTGAAAATCTCCACTGTGGAGACTGTTTTAAAAAAATATCTGTTTATAAAAATATCTGTTTATAAAAATATCTCTCTACCGGCAAACACTGATGTCATATTGTGTTTCTATTGACCGAGATAAAGGCATTCCATCTATATTGGCCCGAAATCACAGACCAAATGGGACATGGGAACATGTGCCAGTAAAAGTCATGACTAACTATTTCCACCATGGAATTCTTACCCCAGACTACTCCGCTGATTGATGACCTGCCATCTCGAGTTGAGTCTCTGTAAGCAAAGGCATTAAAATGAAAGCTTAAAGCCTTGAAGCATTACACACTGCACTGCCCCAGCTTTGGGCAATTATCAGCTGAGAATCTAACTGGAGGAGTGTTTTTACCTGCAGCATGTAGACAAATAGCGGCCCTAGCAGGGGGCAAAGGAGGCTCTCATAATACTCCTGGGGACAGGAGAGGACCAACTGCTTCATGAAAACCCGTGAAAAAACATTAAGGAAAATAATGACGACACTGCAATGGCACAGGAATAAGTGATCAAATAATCTTGCTTTGTCCTCAAGCAAATGACAAGAAAAGGATATTTAGCAAAGGGCGGAGTCTGTGGTCTGGGACATTGTCTAGATTACTGAGAACAGAACTGATGATCTGATGGGCCAGGCCATCAATTGTGTAGAAGTCTTGTGTGAGGGAGGGACCCAGGTTCCCCAGCACATGAAAACTGAAAAAAAAAGAACAAAAAACAATCACAGAAATTAGAACATGGAAGATATGGATGCAAAAGGAAACTTGGCGCAAGTCATTGAAACTTACCAATTGTCATACAAGGTGCAAAAGAAGCCTTGCATGCGCTCAAGGGCCGTTTTGTACACAGGGGAGTCATAAACATCCAGTGCAGGTTGTGGCAGTCCTGCAGAAGAGACATTCAATGGGGTAAACAGCCAAACGCAACAGTATATTATATTTTGGTATGTCTAAGTGCTTCAAAAGCAAGAAAAAGTCTCTAGAATGAAGAATATAAACATTCTTTCACACCCCTTTCCAGCCATGGCACTCTGACATAGCTGTACAACAGTTCCTTAAATCAGAAAATGATCAAAGATAAATGCCATATAATAAATATATACAGTATGTGTGCGTGCGTGTGTGAGTGTGTGTGTCTTCATAAAGGTCTATATTTTGTTGTCTGATACACCTTTTGATGGATGTTTACAGATACCTGCATTTCTTAGGCCATACATGTGTGGTGCAGCACTACAGAGATATTGATGTTAAAACTTCTATATGACACTGCTTATGTGTAAACAGACAACTGCTTGAGCCTGACCCTGTAAGAGAAAAGCATATTGAAAGGGCCATTCCAGGTGTTAAGCCTATAGGCTAGAGTGCTGAATACATTCTTACCCAGTACTAAATTTTTTTCCACATCCATGACATCATGTACTCGACTGAAAGTCTCACCGAGACGAGCTACGTTCTCTGGCAAGAACAAGCTGTTGTGGGTCCTACATACGCATGAGAGAGCAGGACGTTAGTTCAATACAAACTGAATACAAACGGGAATCTGGAATGAGCTGAGGATACAATGCGGTCAGCGGAGCACAATACACCAACCTGATGAGGCCGAGGAGATTAGGTAGAAGTGCCAAGACCTGAGTGGTGCAGGGATTCCTGAAGATAGGCTCTCCATTAACTGTTTGGCCAACCACAAACCCTCCTGAATGTGCGTCTTGTGGATCAGAAGGCCAACGAGCGCGCTTTACCACACCCATCAGAGTATACACACAAAAACTTATCTGGTTCGGGGAAGGTAGGGACCAAAAAAAGAAAAAAAAAAACTTTTAATTAATATCTTATATATATATATTTTAATTAATATCTAATAACTCATCATCAGTACCAAAACAGTCAATTGAGCTTTTATTAGATATTTATTTTCTCTTTACTGTACATGCACACATAGTTCATTGGCTCGCGTGGTGCCCGCAGTCAATGTCAGTCAGCTTACCCGTGAGCGACTGATGCCAAACTGGTCCTCAGTGCTGGAGTCGCTGATGGCTTGATCAGCACCAATGTGGGCCAGGAACAGGGCTGGGTCCCACAGAACACTATGCAAATGAAAACCACAGAAAATATACAACAGATTATACTGTAGCTCTATTATGATTCTGAAACAAAATGTGTCTAAGCCAAGCTATTGCATTGCCTCAACATTCCTGAATTTCCTCTGCTAATTCTCTCCTCTGTAATTTCCATGACTTTCTAAGGGCTTTGTACTGTATGATTTCATACAAGCTGTTCTAATTCTGACCTTAAAGGAATTCTCTGGAGTGAATCAAACCGAAGCTCTGTTGTCTGAGGCTGCCGAGTGCTGTTGATAGGCATCAGAACTACATCAGTAGGTAGAACGTAGACCGCAATCGAGAACTAGCCACTACCGCTAACTGATTAGGGCATATGAAAACGAAAGCACGGCGAAAAAGACATGCCCTAATCAGTTGGCAGTAGCGTGTGGTTCTCGAATTCGGTCTACGTTCTACCTATTGATGTAGTTCTGATACCTATCGACAGCACTCGGCAGCCTCAGGCACCAGGGCTTCGGTTTGATTCACTCCAGAGAACTGCTTTAAAGGAGACATAGAATGGATAACCATTTTGCCTTGGCTTTGATGAATTAGGAGAGGTTGTAAATGGCCAAAGAACCTTCATTGAACTAACAAATAGCCACTAAAACATTGGCGAATAAGAACAAAGCCTACAAGCGATGTGAAATAGCATAAAGCCATTGCAGTTCAATCGTGGTTGCCAAAGAGGGTGCTATTTATCCAAAGCAAAGCTACTATTGGGCGTACTCCCAACTTCCCCTACACTGTACTGTAAAGGCATTAACACAAAGACAAGTGCACACACCTCGTCATCTCCTCGGACAGCCAGTGAGTTCTGACTGGAGCCATGAGCTCCTCCAGAAAAGCCTCCTGTTTACTAAAGTCTTTGAATTGGTTACTGATGAGTACAAGCGCTTCCATGAGAGCACATTTCTCCATCTGAGTCAGCAATAGATCATTGGAGAACAGCTTCTTCACATGTGTGTAGAACATGTCAAAGCAAGGCTAAAAAAGAAAGATGCACATAAATATTCTCACTTTTCCTAGAAGAAAAATTCAAATTTTTATTCATTTAGCTGGCGAAAGCAACTTAGGTAATATTCAAGCTACAGAGTAGTAAAAGATTTTAGTTAAGAATGAATATGACCTTTTCAAACTAAATCACTTTCAGTAAAGCCACTGGGTGTGTTCAAGACAAAGAGATGAATCTAGCATTAAAACATCATATAAATCAAATATACATCAAATAAAGTTCGCCTGAGCTGCAATCATAGGTTTAGACTAAGAGTTGGGAAATTTTGTGCATTTCACTTGCATAGGACAAATAAGGTGTAGGCATGCCCTGATCCATTATTTGGACTGGTTATCAGAGTGAGAGTGAGACTGGAAGTTAAGAGTGGAAATTAACAGCAACTTGAAATTGATCTGGGGTCCTAATGGACACAGAGACTGAGATTTGGTATGGTGCTGCTGCTCATACTCCCATGACAGCCATTTTGATGCATTTTAAGACCAGCTTAAGATTCAAGTCTAAGCATGCATGAAATCTGATAAAAGAAAGAAGGAGGAAACAGCGGTCAAATACCAGGATGAACTGTGGATAGTCCCGGCACATCTTGACAATGGAAGAACAGGCATGTCTTCTAACATTCTTCACAGCTCGTGTACGAGGGGCCTAAAAACACAAAAGTTAGGGGAAGCTTCAGTCTATTCATTACTGGTTCACTCATTCATTACTGTTACTGCTCCCTTCTTCATCAAAGGAAGACTACTGCAGTCAAATGTGTTCACCTGGTTTGTCAGGATAAACAAAAAATGAACATGCATATTGGGTTTCAGAGTTATCTGTAACAATCAACGAAATGAAACGAAAATCCATCTGACCTTGTTTTCTTCTGCCACCTCAAATGTGATGGCTGCAAACAGCTGTAAAACAAAAGCAGAACTCTTAGAACCCTCTGCACAGAAATCACGTAAAAACTGAAGAAGCTCTACTGAAGCTGACTTTCAAAGGATCATTTACATTTACATTTATGCATTTGGCTGACGCTTTTATCCAAAGCGACTTACAAACGAGGATAAAACATTCAAACTACAGCATAAAAGTGTGTGCTGCTGGTATGAAGTCAAAAGTAGATAAAGTGCAAGAGTGTAGCAGAAGTGCAATATTTAGGCTTGGAGAAATTCTCAAAAGAGCTGGATCCTTCTTGGGAAGCTTTCCCTCAGTTCATGTGTTCACTCTGCTCTTACACACACACACACACACATACATACACACAGACCCACATGCTCACACACACACACACACACACACACACACACAAACACACACACACCCTTCTGAAACAGGAAGGATCATACCTTAGAGAGGACCTGAGGAAGAAGCTGTGGTTGATGGGTGGCAAACGGGAAGAGTGTGGACACATTGGAGAGAACGCAGGACAGAATGAGGGGGTCTCGTGTGTCGTAAGACAGGACCATTTGGAGAAGCTCAATGCCTTGTGTAATAGGAAGTCTCTGTCAGAAGCAAAAAAAAGAGAGGAGAGAATCCTCAACAACCTTCGTTATCATTCTGTTTTTTTTCTCAACTTTACCAAAATTGTTTCTGTAATTTTGTAATTTGGGGTATTCTTTTAATCAGACAACTTGCTTTGGTACCATCTCAAAAATTAATTTGGAAGGGATGTGAAGGGTGCATACCGAGCCCTCATACACTTTAGATTTTAGCACTACTAAACCCTCTTCCATTTAGCATGAACGCTAATCGAGGTCTGTGAGTGTGTAAGAATGGACACTGAAACTGGGTCATTACATGCAGTACAAAGATATTCTATAATTTGCGGGGTTAGCTTTTCTAAGCGTACTTCTTAGTAGTACATAAACAGATATCTTTTTAATTGCATTGAGGCAACTATCACACAAAGCAGAGAATCCGTCTTTTGCCATTGACTCCTCTAGAATAAGTACAGGGTCAAATAAGATAAAAGGGTCAAAAGGAGTTGAGATGCCCAGCCAGACATAGGAGCGCCCTTACCTCTTTCTCCAGGATTTTGAAAAGCTGACCCACCACACTCTCAGTGAAGAAGGTCATTGCATCCCACTGCACTGCAGAGGGAGAGAGGATGGAGCACAGCCCTTCTCCTATCTTGGCTGAATACCACAGAAGAAGACAAACAAAAGGAGAATGATAATATGAGGATGAGAGTAGTTTGGTGGTGGCGAAATTATATGCATGTAGAATTTAGTCGTATTGGTGCATCACCAGGTGATTTGCAAAACAATGTAAATTGGATGAGTTTTGAGAAAGACGGCAGGTTCATTTAGGTCATCTTTAAAAATATTTTTATTTGGCATAACCTCACATGCTCCAAGTTACTTCAGGACTGACAATGATCTCGGAATTTTATTTCTAGACATAACAACTCACATGTTGTATTTCCAGCATTGATAGGAGTCATGATCTGATATTGCAGCCATTCGCTGGTGATCAAAAATGCCTCCTCTGGGACAATTCGACATGCCAAGCGGACCACCTCACCCTGTTGAGCCCTGAAAGCTACAGATTTCACGTATTAAAACAGTAATACATACTAGGAGCATTAAAACATACATACAAATATTCATAGATACATTTAAGGAGAAATCCATCTATTTTCAATACCAAGCTTTGTTATGTTATGAAAAAAATTATGATATAAGGTAAACCAAGTTATGCTCCTACCAATGCGCAATCATAGAGAGCTCCAATGCTGGCTTCTTTGGACGTTTCAGGTTCTAATTCCATAGCTGGACAAAACAATGCTTGAACATTCTATCTTGGTCCCCAACTACTTCCTGTTACATTAACATAATATGTAGAATGTTACACAGGAAGTCCAGGGGGACCAGCTATGTAACTAGAGCCTGAAATGGTCTGTAAATGCTTTCAGCCTCTTCACATGCTCAAAATATCATTGCAAGTACAGTACTAAGCTGTTCCCAGTTTCACCACTGTCCGTTCACCACCTTATCCACAAAGACGAAACCTTGTGTTTGTCAGGTCAGTCTAGGCTATCCAAACCTGGCAGTGTTTGAAGAGATTGCTTGCATATGCCCATAGTATCAAGAAAAAAAATGCAGTAACACTTTACGTTCATGACACATGTTTATGACAGGCTCATGTCACTCTTATGTCAAAATCGTCAAGTAACGTGTTACCAAAAATACTTTACTTATCATTTCTTTACATTTTTTACAGATATCTCACCATTGGAAGCATGGATGGAAGCATGGCCTACGATGCATTGATTCAACCTTAGGGTTTTGCACTTAATTTACACAACTAAAAGTTAAATGTGACAGAGGAAAGGATTACTGTATCAAAGGGTGGGCTATCTGGAATCTGGTAATAAAAGAATAATGATGGGGGCATACTGTATGGCTTTGCAATTTGCAAAAATATGTATACTGACAGAATATTTTATCCGTTTACATATTTTACTCATATCAGAGATATAATATTCAATTCACCATTGAAATCAGTAAGCTTCCCTGTTTATTTTGATATGCGGTGTGCTATATTTGAGTGGAAAGGTGATGAGACAGGTCACCGAGATGAATGGGTGTAGAGATGTATTTTTTGTTTTCATGTAAATTCAAAGCTAATTTTCTTGCAAACCGTTAAACACATCGAGCAAGTAACACTGTTACCTAACCCTAGGTTGTGCACATGTATGTGATATGTACGCAAGTATTTGATGGAAAAGAATGGACTTCTATGGAAATTCCCCTGATCACATGGAGGAGCCTTTACCGGAAGCAAGAAAAAAAAAAGGTATACTGCCTGTTTAGAAAACACAACATATGTTCCTGTACAACTACTCAGTTATATGCACAGTGGTGTCTTGTAGGGAACCTGTGTATGCTGCTTAGTACTTGTAATAATTAGAGCATGTTAAGAGAATAAAAGTATATATATAGGCAAGCGTTGTAGGTATCTGGGTCCACATGCTTGTATTGTAACATAGCTTGGTTTAATTTATATAAATCTTACTTTCCTACAGTCATCATTTGGGGAGCTCAAATAACTGGCTTACTTGTTGAAAAGAGACAGATTTCTCATTTAAGATTCTAACTTACAGTTGAAGAAAGAGTTGAAGTCTTCATCACTGTCAAAGTCTCCTCGTGAGTACTCACAGCTAGGGCTATCATTCTTGGAAGGGAACCCCGTCTATGAAAGCACAGGATTTTGAAATAATTTGAGAAAATGTAGCCTGTAAAGGTTTAAATATATAAATATAACACACATGCACACACATATATATAGCAAGATTTCTAATGGCAGTACCTTTACAAGGTTTTTCATGGTTTCCCTCAAGTACTTGACAGCCATTTGGATAACCACAGGATCCTTTGACAGGACCTCATGTCTAAACAAGGTTCCCCAGCTTATTTGGGTAGAAGATTTCAGAAACTGGAAATCGAGAGCAGTTCATCAGCATGTGAAATATTATTCATTATCATTCTTACAGTATTAATGACAGTCAACTGAAGACTATAAATGACCATCACCTGACTGGGATGGGTGGTAAAGGCAAGAAAAGCCTCTGTGTACTTATTCAGATTCCTTGGCACATCAACTTCTGCTGCAGAACCCTGACGACCCAAACAAAAAAATTGCTTTAACCTGAAATTATGCCCCACATTAAGAATAATCCAGTCATCAACTAGTACGTGACAATGTGCAGGTAGCTACTCACCACCAATGTACACAGTTGGTTCCCTAAAGCAGAGAGCACCTGACACAGCCTTTTCAGAAAGATGTAATGTCTCTCCACTACAACGGTCTTATCTGTTCTAAATAAAGCATTACAACAGATTTGAACAGATTTCCTTACAAACAGTTCAATAGCCTACGTGCCATTTTCTATTCTAGATACTAGAGTTAAATCAATATATAGGCATATGGGCAAGTATGCCTCCAGACGCCTCAGAACCAATACAAAACTTCAATAGGTAAACCTGCATATTTAAATTTTGACGTAATCTATCAGATGTACAATCCAAATCACTAAAGTTGGGAGGTATAAACCGTGAATAAAAAATAAATGCTATAATTTTCAAATCATACAATATATTTATGTGAGAACAGTCCAAAAACAACATATCAGTTGTTGAAACTTGATTTATTATTGTCATATATGATATTATATTTATGGTAATTTCAAATTTGAGGCCAGTAGCATTTATTAAAACAGCTTGGATGGTGTTAAAAAAGGCAGGAAAATATAATGAAGTAAAATGAAGATCACAGAGATCACAAGTGATAATTAAATGTTTTTGTTTTTTTTCCTTTTAAAAGGAACAGTATGTAAGTTTGTGGCCAAACTGGACTGGTACTGCAATCACATTCAAAATATTAGAGAGCATAGTATCCTCTTCTCCTCCTCCTCCCAGACAAGATTTTGCCAGCTAGGTTGCCAAAATCAGATTGATGGAGGGTGGCGCAACAGGCCAAAATACATAATATACACATGCTAGTAAAAGCATAATGACAATGTAAATACACATCCACTTTTGTAATGGCAATATTCAGGCTGGATTACTGTTGTTAGAGATAAAAATTATTTTAAATTATCATGATTCCTTAATGACTTGTGATATACAGTGCCCTCCATAATTATTGGCACCCCTGGTTGAGATGTGTTAAAAGCCTTAAAATAAATTCAGTGTTTA
>JASCQY010000031.1:11866507-11877875 GCA_030264315.1 Sardinella tawilis
CCTCCAAGCTATAAGCCTAGCCAAATATTGTCAGGTTTATGTTGGATGTAATTTGTGTGTGTGTGTGTGTGTGTGTGTGTGTGTGTGTGTGTGTATGATTGCAATGGATTTCCAGGGTAAGAGAACCAACTTGCGTAAAGCTGGATCAGAACGCATTGACCACAACATGAGGGTTAAGTTCAACCCCCTGGCCCTGCTGCTGGACTCCTCCCTAGAGGGAGAGTTTGACTTGGTCCAGAGGATCATCTATGAGGTGAGGAACTGAAACTGAAGTTCCGACTGCATTCTTTTTAGCCCTGATCTTGCCTTACCTTTTTGTTACCTTTTGTGACCACCAACATGTACTAGCTAGGCTTAAACATAGGGATAAATATCTTAAAACTATTTATAGATTCAAGCTGGGTGTTTAAGCTTCCATGTCTGGGCTGGTATACTCAATACTATTTTCTTCTACCATTTCACTCAATCACACATAATGTGTAATTAACGTGTAGATATGGTGGTATATAGCGGAGTGAGTGAACCATTTCATTGCTTTCTTTTTCATTTGCATTGTTGTTTTATTTAGGTTGAGGATCCAAGTCAGCCTAATGATGAAGGCATCACAGCCCTGCATAATGCGGTCTGTGCGGGACATACTGAAATTGTCAAGTTTTTGGTGCAGTTTGGTGTTAATGTCAATGCAGCTGACAGTGATGGCTGGTGAGTTTTGAATGTGTCTATGCCTAATGTTTAGAGTCTTGCTGTGAGTTCACACCAGAGCTGTTAAGGCTGTAACTTCTGTCGTTCATAAAAATCAGTGCTAAAATATGTGTTTGTTCTAATCGCTCATGACTTGCCCATGGACATTTCATGTACAGCCTGAACACGTCATCGCTAATTAGCATAGAGTTGAGGAATTCTTTTACTTCTTTTAGTCGCTCTAGTGTCCCAAGTTTTGTCACTCCTTGCTTTTGCCACTCTTGTCCATATAAAGTGAATTACTTCCAGCAATTTTATTACTTAAAGAGGTTGTTTGGTGTGATTCCATCAATAGACCTGTTGTTTGAGGTCACTGAATGCTGTGTGCTGAAAATTTAATTCAACATAGACTGAATAACGAACCGATAAGTAATTTTAACTGAATGGGGGAATAGTGAAATTAAACTTAAAGTAAGTTACTTTGCCCCATTCAATGTTTGCCGGTTCAGTAATTCTTTTTCCTCCTGACAGCACTTGGTGACCTCAAACAACTAGACTATTGATTGATTCACACCAAACTTCTCATTGAAGTGGTGTGAACACACAGACTATACCCTTTGTTTGACTGAATTAATACTGTATGATCCATGAAGTAAATGAAGTAATACTTTTTCCTCTTCTCTTCTCTTAGGACACCCCTACACTGTGCTGCCTCCTGTAATAATGTGCAAGTTTGTAAGTTTTTGGTGGAATCTGGGGCTGCTGTATTTGCCATGACTTACAGTGACATGCAGACAGCGGCAGACAAGTGTGAGGAGATGGAAGAGGGCTATACACAGTGCTCTCAGTTTCTCTATGGTGAGTAAGGTTGAGTGAATAAGTAACCTTAATATTTCCTCAATGTTCTTCCTTGCTAATGAAACTGAATAAAAATACGTACTGTACATTTAGTCAGTAATATGTTTGATTCTGGTCAGTAAAGTTAGGATTGCATCATTGATGTCCATTTAACATGTTGGATCAGTTGAAAGTTAGTCAATGGATGCTAGTTAGTGTTGACAGAGCTGCGAACACCGCACAAATTTGTGCTACCAATGCCTCAACTAGCCAGAATGCATGAGGCGTTAAACCATCGTGTGTGTGTGTGTGTGTGTTTGTGTGTCTGTCAGTCAGTCACCATAGTCATCCAGTGCAGGCAGCACTCTGCCTCTAGGGGTGGTGGAAAATTAATAAGTTGCCTGAAATGGTGGCGTGTCCCTTGTAAATGGATGCTTAAAGCACGTGGTTAACAGGTCCACCACAAATTACTTCAAAGCTAGAACTGCCACTTGTCAGAAAGCACCATACTTTAGACGATGTTAGGCATTTATATTTTTACTTTAATTACTTTACTATCCTGATTATATTTTTTGGGCTTTTTGTTGCCTTTATTCAGATAGGACAGTAGAGACTGACAGGAAATGAGCGGGGGTCGGGAAATGACCACGGGTCAACCAATATGGACACAATTGGTCTAATGGATCAATCGGTCATTTTCTGAATTTAAGGAAGGCCACAAAAAACAGGACAGATTAGATGAATAGATCCTTTTTCATTCCTCTTTGTATTTGTCTATGTATGCATATGATATACACAGTATATCTGTAGTTTTTTTATTTTTCTTTGAAGTACCATCTTGTGATTAGTGGTCTGCAACCCTCTTGCCTTCCCACAGGTGTCCAGGAAAAGATGGGCATCATGAATAGAGGAGTAGTCTATGCTCTATGGGACTACGAGCAGGAGAACAATGACGAGCTTTGCTTCCAGGAGGGCGACTGCATGACGATTGTTCGGCGTGAGGATGAGGATGAGGTGGAGTGGTGGTGGGCACGCATTGGCAATGCAGACGGTTACATACCCCGCAATCTTTTGGGGGTGAGTTTCACGTCAAATTTGTCATCATCTGAGTAATGTTATTGTATGTCCGATGACCATCCAGACTAAGGACTGGTCTACCTTTGAAATTAGTATGCATACTTTATAGGGTACAGAAGTGATACAGTTGATGTTTGTATGCATACTTTATAAGGTACAGAAGTGATACAGTTGATGTTTACATGCACATTCTATTTGGATAAAGCTCAATCAGAGACACATCACTCAAAAAGCCCTAGAACTGTATTGCGATCGATAGGTGTTTACATGGTTGGTCCCTTGGTCAGTCAAACTTCTTAATAGTGATGTGGGCAAGCTGCTGATGTAAGCAATGTTAATAACTTAACCACATTGCTACGCTATTTTGCTACATTGCTAAAACCACTATAATTCTGTTTTTGGCAGCTCATAGTACTCAACCACCGCTACCGCTGGAATGTAGGTTGGGACTTGCAGGCGTTCCCCTTTAAAGTGACGGATATAGGCCAAATTATTATGACCATTATCTCATGTGTAATTTTTATCTTGCAGTTATATCCCCGGATAAAGCCAAGGCAGAGAAGTCTGGCATAGAAGACAACACTGACCAGTGTGAAAACTGAAGATAACTGAAAAAACACGGAAAAATCACAGAATGCGCATGTATGTTTTGACCTAGAGCTTACTAAAAGCATTGCTCAGTCAAAACATGATGCCAAAATACAGTAAAACAATATATGAAGGATTTTCTGTATGTAAGGGGGAGAGGGACCATCCTTTATATCCATCAACATTTTCTAATCACTAAATCTTTGGGCTCATCCAAAGCATTTTTTACAGTTGATAAATGTGGACGCATCATTTATATTGTGGATGTATATTTTGATCTAAGCTTTTAAGATGTGAAGGCAAATCCATACCAATATTAAAACAGTGACTGCTGTGGCGCTGTCACTTCATTGCTCTCATAAAAACAGGATCAGCATATAAGGGCCTGTATTTGGTTTAGAGATTTAATAAACATAGTAATCAAAGTAGGTCCAGTATTTGTGTTGAGCAATACACTGAGCCATGTAAAAGTGTGGGTGTCCTCGATGAAAGTGAATCTTTACAGCAGATCATGCAGCCTGTTGACTTCATGATGTATGGATGGATGGTCTATATCAAACACATTCCTGTACCATGATTTTCTCACCTTCCCTTTTCCCTTGAGTATTGTCATTTCTTATGGGTTTTGGGAATAAAAAATGAAAACTAAAACTATATTTTAGATGACCTGTATATTGATCCAGATTGATTGCTGTTTAGTAGAGGTTGTATTTGTCACATCTGTCACCACCCATTTTTATATTGATTTTTGTCTTTGAGCACATTTGCAATAGATAACACTATATGTGGTTTGTTTCTTACCTTCTCTGTCAATATAGCTCTATGAACATAATCATTGCTGGTTTGTATCCTTTGGCTTGCAAACAACTCCACATTGGTGAGAGTTTAAGATGTTGATGTTACAAAAAAGGAATTATTTCAAAAATCTCAACTTTCATAGAGTACTTGCCATTCCCTGTAGGTAAGATGGAAGGATGTCCAATGATGGATTGTTTATTTTTCTTTGTTATGTTTCAATGTGACACTTTTTATGTATGATCTCAATATTTTATAATAAAAAAACACGTACTGTACGCGTTTGGCTCTTATTCACAACCTAACTCTTCAGCATTAGCACCAATATCTAGTTATAGATGATTTATTATGTATCTTTTTCTCAGCTTGAGTCTATTTCCTACAAATCAGGTAGCTGAGCATCTTTTTAGGGACTGGACTGGACAAAAGTACCATTCAACATTACATTTTGATCCCTCAGATCGTCCAAACAACCTTAATGATCATTTTTCATTTGCATTACACAGTTGATGGAAACACACACATATTCGAGAGTCAAATTTTTGTGAATGTGAAATGCAAATAGCTGAATGGAAACCAGCTACTGTCGTTGGTTAAAAGATAAACAGCAAACTAGATAGGATTCTTTTTAAGTACAGTCTCAAACTCTTGCGGTTACAAAGAGGGGTTGGGGTCAGGGGTCATTGGTGGGGTCATTTCCTGCCCTCGGGGTATCTCCTCTAGTGTTGACTGAGATGAACTGAGGTGGACGCAGCTGTGATAAGTCAATTGATCAAAATTTTAAATAGGCACCACCTTAAAATTGATGTTTATTACATTCAAAACAAATGGATAACAGATCAGATTCAGAACAGATGGCTTATAATGCAGTAGTAACACTTTTGTGCCACAAAAGGTTGATGCATAACATTCTATGAATAAATTAATACTTTCAAAATGATACAGCACATCTTTAAAGTGATAGTTCAGAATAATTCCAATCATAGGCCTGATGCACGAGCTTGCAGAGTGCTGCTGATGTGAAGGAGAAAGAAAGAATTTGGAACAACATGGACCAAATAGTGAACCGCCAGTTGAACACTTGCCGAATGGTAATGGTACCATGAGTATCGAAAGTGAAAGTGAGCTTATGATTCCACTGAGTAAGCGTAAGCCGCGTGTTTGCCCTTCGGTCTGTGTTGGTCCAAATTCTTTTGTTTTTCTTGCTATTGACAGCATTTACCAAGTTTGTACAGCAGGGCTATGAATGGAATTACTCCAACCTTAATTACTTAAATATTTAGGCTATTACAAAGTACTTTGTCAACCCCTGTCTACGTGTTGTGAACTCTGGCCTAGCGTTCAACCCAAAAGTAGTTGTTGCTTGGGAGCCCACATGGAATTGGCCAAAAGCGTAACCTCATGGGAGTTGGAGATGACATTAAAATTGTCCAGACTGGGATGTATAGCAGACCAGTATGTGTGAGATCCAGGCTACCCTATAATTATTGTTGGATTGAAATAATCAATTAGTGTGAGTTCAGAGTGGTTCCAAACGAAAAAGTCTGATCTACTGTAGATGCAGTGGGTGCCTCATTAGCACAAATTGACGCTGAAAATTTGTACCTGCTCTGGTGCTTTAAGTAAATGCAACTCCTAAATGGCTACCAAAATAGTAGATCAAATTGAATAATGATAATTGTAGATATGATAAATAATCAACTTCAAATTTTTATTTGCTGTTTAATGTTGTCATTTCGTTATGAAAAAATTTACAAGAGAAAGCTAAAATAAACACATGATTTTATGTAACATTAAATTATGAAAATGTGCAATGAGACTGATTTGTCGAGTTGGATAGGGGTATTGTATACATCTAGCTTTCATTTCCTCAGACTGAAAATGAGAAACTACATGTAAATCGGGTTTATGTTATCTCCTTTTGAAGAACGAATCAAGGGTAACAGTGCTGACTGACTTTGCTGGCTTTTTGGCTTGTCTCATGGAACCATTGCCAGGAGTTCTAGCACCAGAGCCCAAAAGTGATGCCTTAGACACGTTAGCTTGGCTCTGACTAGATGAGGGAGAAGGTAAAGGGGAGGAGAAAGAATGTTGTAAGTCTTGTGCAAAATGAAAGTCGGAGTGCTCCGGCATTTCCCAGGCTAGTACTTTCTGGCCACAATGATCACATGTTAAATAGTCTTCTGAAGAGAAACTCAAAGCAGTCTCAGGAACAGAGGAATCTTCTGGATTCCCACACAGGCCATCACTGATGGGTGTCTGTGTGTCTTTGTCAGGGTGAGCAGCAGCATTTGTGGGACCCTGAAAAGAATCTTCTACCTGGCTAGGCCCAACACTAGAATCATTACCTGTGGAAGTGGCAGATGTCCGGCATGGTCTTTGCTCCTTCTTTTGAAAAAAAGAGGATATTGCTCCTTGCATGTTAGATGAGGCGGATACACTGGTTTCAGAGAAAATGTCTTGGTCACTGTCTTCAAGTTCATCTTTGGCACCCTCTGAAAAGTCAGGATCTTGCCGTCTTCTCTTGGCAGCATTCTGGAAGAAAGACTCGATCATTCCAGTTCTCTTGGGCGTTGGTTGTTGTTGGCTGTTGCTCGCAACACCAGCAGCTAGACTGGAACTTGAAACATCTTTCTGGGTGGAAATCACATCATTCCTCAAAAAGCTGGTGATTCCCCCTGATGAGGCTGTGGGAGTGTCTGTAAATTTACTGGCAGAGAGGTGTAGGAGGGTCAGGGGAGGGGACCTGAAAAGATAAAAATAAAAAATAAATAAATATATAAATATAAATATAAATATATAACCAAACAGGTTGAAATTAAGTGGTTTCTTACTGCAACATATTTGAAATACAAAAAATGCTGAACACTTACGGTACCATTCATTTACCTACCATGCTTGCTGGTGGTTTCCAGCACAATTCAGGCTTTTGATAATTGCAAAACTATCAGTGGAGATCTTGCTGGCTTCATATCGTGCCAGAGCACAGCAACGAGAGTAACTGCCAGGCTTCGCTTCCCCAGCTTGCCGTACACCCACAGTCAGAAGCTTAGCCACACGTCCATTCTGGGAGGTGGGGGAATAAAATTCAACACCACTCTCACTCCATTCATTTTAAAAAAGAAAATATGACCAGCTAGTCATTTTCCTCACCATCTCTCTGTCTTTCATCAGCCTTTCCTCCAATTCCAAAGCTAGCTGCTGAAGCCAGTATTGGACCTATTGGGGAGAATAAGTGGATAAGTATAAATGGAAAAGTATTTGTATTATACTGGTATATGTACATATTATGATTTTGTTCATATAAACAAACTCTACTACTCTACTACTCTACTAAATCTTATATGTTTTTTCCTTTTTTTCGCATGATTTTTTTAGGCATTTAATATTCTAACCAATAGAAGAGTTGCCCATAAGAGTTGTAGTGCTATTTTGAGCATTGTTAATGGTTTAAAAGTATCCACTGCAATCGGGAGCGTGTCTGTTTTCTCTGGTCCTACATGTATGTTCCCCTGTGTCCTACGGTATGTTCCCTAACCCTAAACCTAACCCTAACTGGAGTGGGAATAGGACCCAGGGAACATAGAGATGACCCCTTGCTCTTCTGATGTTAATGGTTGTGATGTAATGGTAATGATGCACCACATCACCATCATCATCATCATCATCATCATCTTAGACTTGCACTGTGAAGGCTATGAATTTAACCCTTAACAAAATCCCTTTAAAACCCTTTTCAGGCAATTAAAAAGAAAACTCTGCTAAGCATTAGTTAGTTAGTTTAACTGTAGGATTCAAGACTCCCTGATTACTCAGTAATTTGGCCAGACTTAGGCAGACCTACTCCAAACTCCAAATTTATAGGAAATTCCTGTTGTAGCTTATGATTCAAGGTGAGACTTGCAGAATGCTACCTGCTCTTTGGTGGCCAGAGATGTCTTTCCTGGAAAATTCTTGCTGCAGCCGATGGATTTCGGCAGCTGTCTAGGCTTCACTGGCTCAAACTCGATCCCTCGACACAGGTCATAGAGCCAGTGACTGCAAAAGAAGCATGTCATTCTTTTAAACAACAGCAATATAATATAAGCAATGACGAAATAAAATACATTGCCAAATTTCTAAAAAAAAAACGTATGAAAATGGCCCTTAAATGGCTTTTATAGCGTTTTGGAAAATAACTCATCATTTTTTCAATCAAGAACTTGTATTTAGTAATAATTAATTTAACCGTGCTCCCAAGGCCTCACCCGGTCTTCACTCCAAAGTGCTGAGCCAGTTGGCTCTGCGTGAACTTTGCCAGCTCTCCAATGTTCTCGACACTCAGGGTCTCCGTGATGGATGCTCCCATCTTACCTCCAAGATTACGACTATGGATGCACAAAATGGAACACCCTTGACAACTCCAACTAAATTGTACATCTACAGCCTCGTATAAAGAAACATATGAATGAAATGAGGCAGAACTTACATTTTGCTAATGGGGAGACGGTTGAAGAGTTGGGGAACGGAGCTGAGGGGAAGTACTGTTTGGCGATTGGGTTTGTTCAGACCACAAGCAAGCTTGGCAAGGACCTGAGAGAATGGGAGTGTCAAGTAAATTGTGATGTCTCATAATAGTGTAATAAACATATTAAAAATCTTGTTTTTACATGGGGAGCCAAAACTCTAATGAGACGTGAGGAGTTTTTGAATGTTGAATTTAGCAGAATTCAGCTACCTATGCGGCCTACCTTGTTATGGGATATTCCTGCAGAGCACTGAAAGCCAGTGCACTGCTCAACAGATGCCCTCATCTCTTCTATAATGATGGCACCCACAGCCAGCTGCAGGTCTGCACTGTCCGTTTGTGTTGTTGGGGGCACAGAGGCCAGCCACTGGCCCAGGCCCTTTAATCGAACTGCATCTGTAGGGCCAAGAAAGCACAACCGATTAAAACATCCACTGAAAAATGAGAAGTAGGGACTGTTTTTGTATGACTAAATGTTTGTTTGTATACTTCTATACTGATATACACAAACATTCCAAGTTAAAAGTCAGGCCATCTTTAAAATAATTTTTGCTGGTTAACCTGAATGCCATTTCAAGTTAAGGTTTCCAACAAGTGGAAATGAGTTTTGAAAAAATATATTTTTTTCACATGTAAAATACCACAAAATACAATTTTTGTCTGAAAACACAATTTTTGTGAATATTAATTCTGTTATTAGCAGGTTTGGCCACATATAAGTAATTTCATTCAGATCAGCAGCTCAGTTACACTTTAACCTTGATAACATTGGTATGGAAATACTGATAATGTCAGAAATTGTCGATTGAAATAATGTTATTTAAAACCTGGCTTACTGGAACACAGAAATTTCTCAGTGACCCCAATTTTTTTCAACACTTGTGGCTCAAAAACTGCTGTATGTTGCAGGTCCTCAATGAAAGTTTTCAACTGACAGACACCAAAGAAAAGCGTTAATTTTGTAAGACTATAAAGACAAACCATTATCCAACACAGCATCTTCAGACTCATCCTGGTTGCTGGTAGCCTGTGGGTACCCCTGAATAAAGGTGGACTTTAGCAGGTGTGGCTGAATCTGTACGTCTCCTATGTTCTTCAGTCGTTGCTTTACACTTGCAGTCAGATCCATGTAGGCTTCATCAATACTGGCCCTCTCAATCACAGCAAAGCGTGACATCACTTCAATGACTTCCACACTTGCTTCCCTGTAACTAAAGATGTAACTATGTAGTAATGAAAGACACCAATCATAAATAAACAATAGGGATGTAACTATACACCTTCAACAGGCGAAATTTTAATACAACTGTGTGGATACGTCATTCTTTAGTATAATCAAAGATTATGGAATATTGACCAAGATAGAGCAACATAAGACGTTACAACGGGAGCGAACGTGAATAGTTCTGGTCTGCATAAGTCGGCACGTCACAATATAAACTTTTACCCGATCTTTTGCATTAGCGAATGAGGGTTCGACTTTGGTCTGCATAAAGGGGGATTTTGCCCCGCTCCCCCTTGCAAAAATAGAACATGGAATTTAACAGACGTTGGTTCCTCTCGCTCCGCTTTTACCCTCTCTGGTATAATTGTCCACATGGCATCTACTCAGTTGCTATTGCCCATATGTGATCCTGATCCATCATAGCCCATCTAAAGTCATTTTTGGTGATTGTTTCATGTATCAATAAAGTAACAATGATACAGCCCAACCCCTTGGTTAAAGTTTGCTGGTCTTGCAACAACATGCAGACATACGCACACCCACGTGGGTAAGCAGTCTGTTAAAATGTGTATTTAAAACAGCCGCTGTTGACTATGTCTGGACATTGGCCGTGATAATGTTCAACACTGACATGGCCTCTAGACTATGCTTGCATTTTATCATTTTGCAACAGATAAACTCATAATTAGATGTGTCAATTTTGGGTTTTCACAGGTGGGGGCACATGTTTTAGCCAAGTAGTCTATGCTACAGGCCTACAGTCAAACAGCACACCCTGCTTTGACAGCACAAGTCAGATGACAAGCGTTGAAAATGCATGTATTTAGTATAATTTCTTCACATTTTTAAAAATAACTAATGGATTAGGTTAACTTTGATTCTTGTAATTCATTTTTTGTTAGAAAATTGTTATGCTAACATGTAAGCAGCTTTAATTACAAAAATATATTTAACTTTTTAATTATTTTGGAATAAATTCTCCGCATAAGAAAAAACCCATGATATTATATCATGTTGCACCATGACCTGAATATTGCGAAATGCATCATATCGAACCATGGATTGAAGGCATCATTACATCCCTTAACCGTCAGTTTCTTTTGTATTCTAGATCAGTAGAAGTGATGCAGAGGAGAGTAGCAAATACAATTTGAAAAAAAAAATATCACAATTCTTAGTCCTAAATAGGATATAGGATATGCTGTAGGAAATAGGATATAGGATCCTACAGTGTTTCCCACAGACCAGGTTGCAATTTGTGGTGGGTCTGGGCGCCGGTGCGAGATAATGTCACAGTGTTGTGGCGGTTGGCGGAGTCATCTGGATTTATGCAGAGTGCGTTCAGGAGTCGGGATTCTGAAGCTGCTATAGGTTGAATACACCAGTATGCTTATGGACTGAAATCACAATTTTTAAAGCTACTGTACTAAAAGCATTTTGAATTTCTTTGGTTCAATCTTAGATTTCTTATTTGTGACTGATAAGAACCCTACTAGAATCCTGCCTGGATCTCTTCTCCCACCTAAACTCCATGAATTACAAAATCAATTTGTGGTGGTGGGTTTTCATTGTGTGGTGGCCCGGGTCAGTGACGTGACGCCCACATTTTTACTTCCAGGGGCCATTAAATTAATATTTTAAATATACTAATTCAGAAA
>JASCQY010000031.1:11880002-11891159 GCA_030264315.1 Sardinella tawilis
CCTGTCCCAGAATTTCAGGCACCAATGAGAAGCAAGCTTTTACTCCAAGGTAAAGGAGGCGGGCTAAACAAGTTTAATATTGATTCTGCCTTTGAGAAGACAGCTAGTATGTGAGATTGGCCAGACTAAGCTCATATGAGCTTTGATGGTTGCGAACGCCAGGCTACCGCAGAGGTAGTTTGAAGGAAATAATGTGAAGAATAAATGAAGAACTCCATCAATGTAGCCGCTAATACAAAATCAATTCCCATCTCATCAGCCAGTCAGAGAAGACAATCAATTTGTTAAGGTAGACAATTTGAAGTAATGTACATGGCTCAAATTACCCTTCAAATAGCCTATCTGTAGTCAAAATTGAGGGTCTACATGTAGGTCACTTGCCATTCCTTGATGTGTTGGTATAGGCCTAATAAATTATCAGAAACCGTATAGGCCTACAGATCCTCTTCTCGCTCATCATTGGGTCCATCACTTAACGGGCTACAGTACCCACAAAGTTTGAATCCAATTAATAATTAGGCCTATAACAAAATCCAGTAGGCCTTCAACAATTTGGCTTAAACCCCTTAACACTGACATTTTCATGTGTTTTCATTGTAGAGAAGAAGGGTAAATTTGTCATAATCATGTCATCAGTGTATGTAATGTTCTCTCTATGGAAGGTCGGGTAAAAGTTAAAGGAATAATCATCACTAGTATACCTGTTCTTAGAGGCTGTCTAGGCAGTGGTGCTGTCAGGAAGAACGGCAGCATTTGGTACAATGTAGACCAAGGGCCGGTTTCTGGCACAGACAAACTAGGTAATTGCCTAGGGTGCCAAATGTCAGGGGGGCATAGCAATATATGTAAGCAATAACCCACAAGAGGCCAGTTATGCTCGTTTTAGCATAACTCAAGTGCATTACTGCTTGGTGTAATGCATGATGGTTATCATTTTAACCTGGCATGATCTCATGAAAAGACGACACAACGAGAAATGTAGTGAATAATTCATAAGTAACAATTCCTCCGCCCAAAAATATAGTTCCTCTAGCTGAATGGTTACCAGGATATCAGTTCTTAGGTAGACATGAAGCTTTCCATTATAGGCTTGTTTGTTTGTTTGTTTGCTTTTCCCTTTACACCCCCTGTATGCACTGACCCTGTAGCATCACCAGCCTCCTCCCATCAGCACTGAGTTCAATCTGGGTAACTGGACATAAATATGTGGAGTTGTTTACGTACTGTAATCCAAGGATCCAATAGCAACTGTCTATTTACTATTCAAACTCTTTAGTTCTTCAGTTCTTCAAATAACTTAACATATTTTCTGAACTTTACTTTCAAGAAGATAATGTTTTTTTGTTTTTGTTTTTTTTGCAGCAAACTTAGGGAAAAAAAGCATAGATTATACACAAACACACAATTATTTTTTTATTATATGTATCTCTGTGTGGGTGCATGAATATAGGCTATAAAACATAATATACATAAATGATTTTTACAAATATGTCAACAGTAAAATGTACACTGTTTAAAAGGAGGGGGAAAAAAACACTTCAAACTATAGAAAGTGACACACTGGTCAAGGCAAGGGACCAAGGTAATCCAAAGACAACAATTCTAGAAATAATTATAAAAGTGTACAAATGTGTCAAAGGCTAGTAAAGACTTAAAAGTTAAAAGTTTTGGTTTGAATACAATATCACCACAGAAATCCATATGTACCTACACATGCATACACACACAATCTCCCACTGAATTAAGAGCCACAACAAACAATAACGCAGCGCTCCAGAGTCAATATCATAGACATAACTATGAATCTGATTAACACAACCAGAACCATTTCTGACATACATGTACTGCTCAAAAATCTGGTGACTTCTGAGAGCATCAAATTACCCTCCTAATTAATTTGCCAATTTAATATTACCTCAGTGTACATCACCAGGACAGTTTCTTGGTGAGGTGTTAATCATCGGGACGTGAACGAACACACAGAACCTAAACTTTTTACTCAGGCACCGCAATAATCAGCATGATCATGCTATTGATAAATGAGAAAAAAAAAAAGAAAATTGAACAGAAAGAGAAACAGTACGTGATACATGACAAATGCTGAATGGCTGGATTGGATACAATATTCATTATCAATTCAAAAGCAGTGCATTTAGGAACCTACTGTGTTCCATGTTTTGAAGTTATCCGATGTTAATAAAACATTCTAGGCATCTCTAGCTAAAGTGTAAAACTATAATCAGTTTCCTACTAAACTGTAAAATCCTGAGAAAGAAAAGCACTTAAGTGAAGGCAAACCAAATTGTATGTGCTGGAGATATTCATAAGGCATCACAACTAAATAAAGGCATGAGCCCACATTCTCACTAAGCCACTATTGAAGAAAGACGGGACGTGAACGAAAAGGCAGTGCAGCAGCAGTTGTGTTTGTAAAGTGTGCAAGTATGATGGTCTCCATTCACTCAATCAAACAATCCATTTGCAAGCCACAGGCACTAGTCTTTCAAACAGCCTCTTAGCAACAGAACAAAGGGGAAGACAGACACCCCTTTCCTTCAGTAATCGATTGTCACAAGGTCTCTTTTGGTGCGTGAATTTTAAGTTCTGACAAAGACAAAATAAAAAGCACCTAGTAGGACACACAAACACTGATCAAGAAATGTGTACGTTTCCGGTTGTTTCCTCCCTCCTTAGGCTTGACCTCAAAGTGGTGCAGTAGCTGCCAAGGGGATAGACTGCTTTTCACACAAACCTCACTGGTTTTGGTTAAGGTTTTGAAAAGCCCTCTAGGTTTCTTTCTTGTCTTAGGGCATTAGTGCATTTTCCAATTTTCCACCAGTCTTGATATATTGTAGCCTATGACTCATGTGTAATCCACCCCAATTATTTTCATAGGTTGCATCTAAATCCACCTCTCATGTCCTTACCTCAACCTCATTATGGTGATCATTTTGTCAGAGCAGTGAAAAGTAGTTCTTTGTAAGCACCAAGGAAAGTTTGTAAAAGTACCTCAAAGTGAACAAACTGAACAATTATTTGAAACGAGGTATTTGAAGAGAGAGGAGGAAAGAACAGATGAACAGGTCCAATTTCTGTGCCAACAAGACAACAGATAAGAAAAAAAAACAGAAACTGGATAAATAGAAAGAGAACAGTACATTATTGCAAGTCTCTGACCTGCAGCATTCTGTTCTTCTGATCAGCAACAGAAACAATCACCTGAGGTAGGCCTGGCTTTCAGTTGTTTTTGGTCTTAATTCACAGGGTGTAGTCTGGTAACTTGACCGATGCCTTTGGTGACTCCCTCTCTGAAAAGCAGTTTGGCACCCACCTTCAGGTATTCTGGGTGCTTGATGAACTTGAAGCGCACCACAGCCTTCTCGCCTGTGCGCAAATCCTCCTGTGGGAAGAGGGCATAAGACAAAATAGGAAAGTGAAGATGTAGTAAGCAAAATAATGGAGACTGTCACTCATGTAAAATGCAGCAAGGTGAATACGAAGCCTCACCTTTCCTTGTAACTCTTCAACTGTGGCGGTCTGTCGAACATTGCCTACATGTACGGTCACCTGGAAGCCCCTATGAAAGGTTTTTGCATGAAATAGCAAGACAATCTCTGCTTCGAACAGCCAGCAGATAGTGGGATTCATCTCTGGGCTCACCATCACCATACCCTGGGGGAGACAGAAGATTTGTCCTGCTCTTAGACATCAGCCTGCTTAAAGATGCACAATTTGCATGAAGGGCCAAGACAGGAAACCAACCTTTCGAAGCAGTGAGCGGTCAAAGTCACCAAGAGCTAGTGTGGCGGCTTGGCCAGCTCTTAGAACCCTACAGGCCAAGCGGTTCCTCTGAATGCTGCACACCGTCAACTTGTGGAACTGTCCCTCGTCTGTTGGACCTACCACCAGCTGCTCACCCTCCCGACAGATGCCACTGGTTTACAAGTCAGAGAGAATCCAGTGTTAGCATGCCCAGTATCCAGTGCTATTGCCAAGGAAGATCTGATGTTTTATTTAGATTTCACCCACCTGTAGAGAGTTCCTCCAACTACTGTTCCCACATCAGGCACAGTGTAGATCTCATCCACCTGGGAAGATGTATTTCTTTAGAAATGTATTTTTTAATCAAATTAAACAATGACACAGATAGCACAATTTAAAAATGACTGAATCATATCCACAGATTTGGTTTGTTGTGTCTTGGCTGTTTCTACCTGAAACTCGGTGAGCTGTTGCATGAGCTCCTCCTGTTCTTTGCTATTGCTGAGGGGAGGCAGGATATTGAAGAAAACCTTCAGCAGCTCCAGGTTCTCGCCTGACACGCTGGACAAGGTGAAAATCGGTGTTATGCTGAAAGACAAACAAATCAAAATGCACATTTGTTGAAATTATCAACTTGGAATAAAATTTTGAAGCTAGGTTTCTGGCCATCTCTATTGATCATTTTAGCCTCACTTAGCTAGGAGATAGCAGGTGTTAAAACAGATTTTTGTGTACCTCGGGCACTGTGCAAACTGCTGCGCTGCTGTAACGGCATCGTCTGAATTGTTGACGAGCATGGGCACCTTGTTGCACCCAGGCTGTTTGAGGACACGCTCCAGCTGCCGCACTGTGCGCTCTACTGTTCCTTTGGTGCACAGGTCCACCTTGCTTACCACGATGAAGATGGGCACCTTCAGTGCCATGGCTAGACCCAGGTGCTCTCGTGTTGTGCCAGCTGTTTCAGAAAAAAACAAAAACAAAAAAAGACTCACAAAAAGCCCAATGGGCCAGCTGGAAAATGCTGAGCACACTATGAACAGACTTGTGGGTTGCAGAAACCACGCAGAAGACAGCTGAGATGATAACAATATTGGCAAATGGATAGATGAATTATGAAAACCCTTGACTGTTGAAATCTTGTATTGACAGCTGAAAAATATGTAATTTCAAGCAGGTAGTCACAGCCTTTTGCAGAGGATTATTTTTCTGATACCTGATCCAAGTATTTTTTCCATGTTGGGACCAATATAGCGGCCAACACATTATCCCATATTGACTCGCCAAAACGAGAAAAGAAATTTGTCACAATGTGGCCGATACCCTTATTAAATTCATTAAAAATTAGTCATGCCAGTGTGCTTGTAGAGAGGCCAAAATGTGATGATGGTTGACATACCAATGCCAGTGTTTGCACTAACAACCAGCATAGCAAAGTCTGGGCAGTAGCTGGTAAGGCCAAAGATGGTGGTCTTCAAGTATTTGTGATGGCCAGCCAGGTCAATGAAGGTAATCATTTTTGAGGCACTCTCACAGATCTCTTCAGCTGTCCGTGACTCACTGTAATTCACCACCTACCAACACACATATATTATGAAGACAATATCCCTGCAGAACATAATTTATGGACATTTCTTTAATACAAATCAAGATCTAATCTCTTACCTCTCCTTTGCTATTGAATCCGAGGATCTCAAAGCTGATACTTGAAGTCCGTCCTGATTGAATCTCATGAAGGTGTCTAAAGAGGTTGAGCCGTGCCCTTCCACGGCCATTGTCTAGCTCCCCTTGAGTTAGCACACCTAGCAATGTTGACTTGCCTGAATCAACATTTCCAAGCACTGCTACTCGCAGGTCCAAAAACTGTGTAGGCACGTGAAAGCACAAAGAGACACACACAGTTGACATAATCAAGCAAAAACACACCAAAACACAAATATAAAACTATGTCAGTGGAACCTGTCAAACTGAAACCATACCTGTTGATCGTCCGGTACTTTTCTAACAAGGACTTCTGCTATTTTACGGGGGATGTCAGAGTCATAATCCACTTCACGCTCTCTGAGGACTGTTATGTCTGCACCTACCCTGAAGAAAATATACACCACAACACATCAGTTGTTTCTAGACTAGTATTAAGTTGGTGCTGAGTCCGAACCTGTTTTCCAGCGCTAGAGTCAGGCTGATTTGTGTGGAAAACTTCATAACATGGTTAATATCATTGATAGTAGTACAGAACTGTCCAATTCAGAAGCTGCAAACTGATTACTGTAACTCAAGTGCTGTTGCTACTTCTGCCATTCTTAGCTCCTACAAACCTAATGATACAAGGCATATTACCTTTATGTGTAGTGTGTGTGTGTGTGTGTGTGTGTGTGTGTGTGTGTGTATGTGTAGACCTACTTCTCTGCCATCCTGTGGAGAGTTTTGAGTGAAGCCTTCATGTCATCTTCTGATAAGCCCACAAGCAGCCCGTTGTCCTCCACCCCAATCTGGTACACAGCCTCTCCTTTGCCCTCCTGTAGACGCCATTTCATCTGGGTGGCCAGATGCTCAAAACGATACTGCGTGGGGTTCACCAGCTTCAACTGTGGCGGTACACAACAGCATTAACACACCACCACAATGAAGCTTGTACTCACACCCACAAAACAAAACATCAAGACAGCAAGACAGCTATACTGTGTCAATTTAATTGGATAATAACTTGCATTTTGACTGCATGTTGATAGTGCAAATGATATTGCGTAATTTTGGATATACTGTGAGTGAAATTTATTCTGATCACTGGACAATAAATCCATTGGGTAAACAGGCATTAAGAAAAATGCGTGAAAAAAATGAAGTCACGGATAGCAAATAAATAAGCCACACTTTTCATTATTATTATTAACATTTTGACAGGATCATAAATTCTATTCAATTCTAATCAGGGCATCATTTCTATTTTGATTGAGTGTCCACGTGAACTGGACTAATATCCTTTTTTATTATTAGAGGTCATTTTGAATACCATACAGAGTTGGCAGGCCACTGCCCTCAATTTTGCAGGTGGTGGTTTAGCATTTGGAATGTTCCAAGTCTAAGGGTGAAAATTAGCCTACCGTAAGTTACATGGAGACATGGGGGGCTACTGTACATGTAAGTGAAGAGCCCCCCAAGAAATCGCTGGATTTCTTAGCTTTAATTGTTTTTGTTACATTACCACATCTTTTCGATTACCAAGCCATATTGTACAGAGGCTCTCCGATGCTGTGTTCAAGTGTGTTTCAGCATCAAAAACCCAACCCCATAAGAGAGTTCAACCATTCTCTAAAAATTAACATTTGAAAATTAAAGAAACAGTTCCCCTGATAAAAATGTACTCTAATCATAAACATCATGTGTTTGGAGAGATGGGCTGTACTCACCTTATACTCAATGTTTCCTTCCTCAGCCTTAAAAAAAGAAAAGAAAACAATGATTATGCAGTAGTCTGAATGAAAAACCTAATAGATGAAGGCATGTGTAGCATGAGCACATACACAGAGTTAATCAATTAAAAAAAACAGAGGCTAAGCATAGTGTAGCTGTAATGCAGTGCTTTCATTTTACCACCATCCTTGAAAGAATGTCACTATGCTTTCATCTGCCAATACTTAATTTGTTCTGTTTCATGTGTTTTTTATGAAGCATTACAATCAAGAAGACACTTTCTCTATTTAAATGTTCCTTAAAGGAGAAAGTTACAAACAAATAGGATACAAAGCCAAAACACTAAAACAACAAACAAAATAGATTAGATATTATTTTCCCATTTGAATTGTAAACTAAAGTTATCACTGCCTCATCTAAAATGTCAGGGCCCTCAGATAGATACAGCACTTTGTTAACCTAGCCTATCTGTTGCTCCCACAAAGGCTGCAAGAAACCTGGGCTCTCCTGCAAGCTCTCCTTAGTAAGGTTTTTATTGAGTAATAGCTTGAATATTATTTCTGCTAAATGCATGCACGTACTGCCCTTGAGTGGTAGTGATGAGCAAAATTTGCGGGTCTGTCTCAAAGACTATGCCTATACATTTTGATGTCACTACTGAGATCTATTGGCAACCTTAAAACTCAAAATTGAGCTCTACAAGCAGCACAGCCATCAGCACCCTTCAAATTATGTAACCCTGTGTACTGACCTTTCTTTAAATTTGACACGACTGTAGATGAATGTAGGCTAACTATTAATAGTCCACCAAAGTAGGGGGCGTTGGTGGCCATAACATTATGGTACTCAGCTGTTTACAAACACAGCTGTTCTTGCATGTCATAACACTGATAGCGGAGTTATCAGCCAGAAAAGAAACCATACCGTCTCATGACGGAACTGGCATTAAAGCTACGCTGAATTCAAAATACTTCGCTACCTTAAGCTAGCTGAAGGAGCGGACAAGATATTTTTATGCCTCTCCAGGCACCTGATTTGTGAGTTAAGTTAACGTCAGAAAGGAAGCTGGAAACTTGACAGTGCAAGCACAGAGGGTAAACGCGGTCAGTTTTCAAGTCTAGAACAAAGAATCCATCCAGAATCTTTGTTTAGAACTTCCGTCCGCTAACAAAAACACCAAATGCAATGGCCAGAGAGCAAAGTTTTGTGTCTAAGGTAGGCGATAGTCACTAAATCTTGCCACTTCCGTTGTTATTTATGTTTACTGAAAAACCTGTCAGACTGCCTAAATTATCTCTCAGTGGCAAACGTTGTGCCTCTCACTTTTATCAATCTTTCTGTTCAGCCTAGCAAGGGAGGTGCTAATGTCAAACTGCGATTGATAACGTTACTAATTATAGAGGTAAGTTTAGGTTTGGGGTGATTTCTACGTTAAGTATGTTAGCTGTAGGATTATCCTAACTTATTCTGCTAAAGATCTAATTTGAATGTTAAATAGGTTCGCACCTTTGAATGTTAAATAATCTTGCATCTTTCTCAAAATGTAACGTCCAGGGGTATAACATTAGCATAACGTAGTGTAAACAAAGCTAACTTTAGCGGAGCTATTCCACCAGTTCCTCCATAGATATGTTCACACCTATGCAGTTCCACTAGCAACCAAGATTAGCAAGCTTTCTTTGCCAGCTAGCATTAATAGTGGCCAAAAGGTTGTCAGTCCTACGTGTGCATTTAACTCACCTCTGGAGGTAGGTATGGAGGATTATTGCTTGGTTTCAGATGTCGTGCAGAACGACTCTTCGTTTTTTTGCCATTCTTTACGGAAGTCTTTTTTGAAGCCATCCCGATTCCGTTGTTTATACAAGGACCCCCTCCTTGTAAATTTGACTTGACGTTTACGTTATTATAGCCAGAACATGTTCCAAAAAGTTCTGACAGCCGCGTATCCATTGTTTATCCTGATAAACAAAATGCTAACTTTTGCAGTTTTGCGTGTCAGGGCGGTGAAACGAAAGTAATAAGTTAGCCTAACTATGTCCTAACCTCTGCTCAACATTGGTAAATGGTAAAAAAATATAATAAATAATTAAAACATATAATAATTGTCTGTGTCAGCCCAGCACAGGCTGGTTATGCTAACGTTACGCCGACCGCTGGCTTTCGTCGGTCGTTCGCTTGCCCCGACTTGTACAGCCGATGTACTACGTCAGTGAAACGCGATACATATCGATAAATACGTCAGCAATCTCGTCTCAAGTTAGCCTATCACAGAGGTATTTCCCGCCTAGCTTTGCCGACGACCTGCTGATGCAAAAAGCTGCTTCGTTTGGGTAATGAACTCAACTTGCAGCGTTTTTGCATCAGATCATTCTTTTGTCCATTTTCATAAACTGGACTGACAGCCAGAGGTCGGCTACATAGATACTACAGGCCTAGTCTATACGAGTTGTTTACTTAGATTAATCTAAATAGGTGTAGTAGGCCAGAGCTACATCCACCCCATTGATAAAAATAGAAGTATCCGAATCCTCAAAAAATACACCTGGCCTACAGTAGGCTATAGGCCTATATTTTGTAAGATCGGTGTGTAAACTGGGTTACACACCCACACCTGTGATAGATAACTATGGTGAAAGAAAATCTTTCGTAGACTTCTTTAGGAAATCACTGGAGATGGCGTCTTACAGAGGGAATTCATTTTCTTTTAGCACTGTTGAAACTCAATTTTTAAATAGTTTGAGGTTGAGGAGTTTAAATAATTTAAAAGCTTTATTTCCATGCTGAAAAAAGACAGCCTGAACAACTTATGATGGTTTGCTGGTTGCTGTGTTATCGTGTTATTAGCGTTTTGCTGGTGAACCCAGTTTATGATGGCACCAGCCAAAGCTGTGTTTTCGCAAGATTTTTCCTGGTTTAGCTGGTTTATGCTGGTCATTAAGTTGAAGGTTGACTGGTCAATCCAGCAATGTCCAGTTTTATGGCCGGTCAAACCAGTATGACCATCTTAAACCATCAGTGCTTGATAGGCTGGTCACAAGTATGACCAACATAAACCAGCTCACTTACCAACGTGACCAGCTTCCTAAGATGGTCACACCATCAAGCCAAGTGGTGGCTCAACCAGCAACACCAGGAAAGACCAGCTGGTTAAAAAAAAAAAAAAACAGCCAAGACAAGCTCAAACATGCGGCCCGGGGGCCAGATCCGACCCTTCACATAATTTCATGCGGGCCGATTCAAAAGGCTTGAAAAGTACTTTATTTATGTAACCTGCTTGAAAATAGTTTTAACAATGCTCAAAATTATTTTTATTGTGGATTCAAAATAACTGTAAAGCAATACCAGCAGTTCTGCATGTTACTCAACTGGTGCATCATGAACTGACAGGAAAGAAAGACAATGTTAAAGCAGTTCTCCGGAGTGAATCAAACCGAAGCCCTGTTGGGCATATGAAAACGAAACCATAGCGAAAAAGATATGCCCTAATCAGTTAGCGGTATCGGCTAGTTCTCGAATTCAGTCTACGCTGTACCTACTTCTGATATCGACAGCACTTGGCACCCTCAGACAACAGGGCTTCGGTTTGATTCACTCTGGAGAACTCCTTTAAGATGATGGTCAGAAACATGTGGACACATGCTGTTTTTCCACTCAATACTAGTTTGTGGTCATGCATGGAGACAAGGTACAGTATGGTGGCCCTCTGAGGAAAAGCATAATGCTCATGTGGCCCGTGATTAAAATGAGTTTGAGACCCCTGAGCTAAGACCAGCCAAAACCAACTAAAACCAGCTGCCAGCATAATACTTTCAGCAGGATTATCATTCCTCCTCCCTCCTGAAATTAAACAGGTTAATTTCAAAATAATAAATGAGATTTAGCTAACCAACATATTTCTAAGAATGTGATTTAAAGGAATATTCCACCCAAACATGAAATTAAGTCAGTCTCGGTCACCCCCAGACTTAAAACAGTGAAAAAAAT